>PVIC010008651.1:0-47625 GCA_004025085.1 Thryonomys swinderianus
TTATCGTGACCCAAGTCTTCACAGTGATGTGATTTTCCAGGTGCTTGTCCTGAGGACTCACGCAGCTGGCAGGACTCACACCAGCATCTGGTCAAGCAGGAGACCGGAGGACACGGGATTTCCTTAATTCAAAGTCAACCCTTCCTTCTATAGTTTTAGCATTTTCCTTAAATTGACTGAAACTCCTGAAATTTATCGTTCATGCTTTTTCAAAAGTAATTAACTCTCTGATCAATGGCAGAGAAATAAAAATTTTGTTTTCATAATGATCCAAATTTAGTGGCTCAACTCTTGTCATTCTTAAGTTTAGTGACTTCAGTGAAGACAGAGAATGTACTGGGCTTTCTCATCATGTCCAAATGCCTAGGAATGCAATACACAGTATAAATACTAATTTACCAAGATAGTGTCTAAAAATTTTGAAAAACCTATATAGATCGCCAATTTCTATATGATGACATCTAACTGAAAAATATACCTTTAAATGGAAAGTCTTTCATTTTATAGTTTTGTAGATCAGGATGCTCTGGTGGCTGAGAAAGAAGTTACCTGTTTCCCAGACAGTTAAACAACCTTGCAACAGTAAAATGCCGTCGTGTTGATAAAAAATAAGATGGTGCCACTTAATTCATAAATTACCATAGGGCCCCTAAGACCCATAATCACAGACATTTATATGAGAATGGCTAAGGAAATGGGGCTGAGTCCAGGAAGTATTAGAAGAATGTACATCCATGTACCTGTGGAGGGAGTTATGTAATCTCACAAGACAGAGAGGTAGACTCTTGTTTTCTTGTTACAGCTTAATAGAGAAACTGGTTCTACAGCTTTATTTGATGTCAGTGAATTAAGCAACAGGTCTTAGAAACTAGTTCTTCAGTAGTAAAAACTAGATTGTCCCGGGGGTGTGCTTCTCTGGAGAGCTGGCTCTGACCTTGGGTCAGATGCCCGCACAGGGAGTGGGTCAGCCTCTTCCATGCCCTGTGCTTGTCTTCACCTTCAGCCTGTTTCTGGCTAAGTCAGGTGGTGAGCCTCCTCACTGTGAGGCCGAAGGGTTTGTCTTTGTGGGGCCAACCTAATCACCACTTTTAGATAAGTGGACATCTTCTTTGTCTTCCTGAAGTCTAACTTCCCAATTTCCCTGTCATTTGCCTAAATCTGTAGTATTTCCTCACCAGAACCACAATAGAAGGGTGGTAGTGATATAAAAAAGTCATCAGTAATAGGAGAGTTTTCAGACCAGCTGAAAATATGCTGAAATTGGAAAGTTAGGTTGGGATTGGATCATAAAGAAAAAGAAGGATGCCTCCTTGTTTTGATGATAAAAAAGTGAGAGACTTGGGCTGGGGATTTAGCTCAAGTGGTACCATGCCTACCTTGGAAGCACAAAGGCCTAGGAACAATATCCAGTACCACCACCACCACCACCACCACCAACAACAACAAATAAATAAATAAATAAATTGGAGGCTTGCAGATGTTTGTATCCACATCGAAGATGGATAAATACAGTTGGGAATATTTTAACAATTAATTTGTCTCCTATGGCTTTAAACTACAGGGTGTATGTATAAGGACAGAGTGAGAGGAAGAAAAAAGAGATAGAGGAAAGGTGGAAGAGGAGGAGGTGGGGAGAGAGAGTGAGGAGCTGAGGGGGAGGAGTAGAGATACACAATAAGGAAAATCTTTTGGACACTCATGGCCCGTGCTGTCTCACCCTACAGGACGGTATTCATGTCTTCTTCTTCTTTTGCAGAAACATAAATGAGAAAGAATGGGCCTTGCTCTGTGGTACTTAGCACGTGGGTTAAGTCTGCAGCTCCGAGAAGATCAAAATACATTTTAAAGAATGCTGAAAGAAGAAGTTCTCTAGATAACCGGGAGACAGAACCTTGAGGCATACAGGACTGATGCAGGAACACTCAAGAGCGCTTATGACTTTCTTAAATACAAGTCATGGTGTGCTGGGGTTTAGCAGGGCGGCCTGTAGGTGGCCACGCCGGCAGTCAGGGCTCAGGAACCTGAACAGAAAAATGAGCTAGTTCATAGGAAATCAGGGTGAACACAGGAGCAGCTAGATGGCATCATCCCCGCAGTCCCTTCTCTTCGTCCCTGTAATTGAAAACTTCTCCCTCGTCAGTGGACAGGTACTAGGAATCTCAGGGATAGTAACGACAGCAAACCAAGGAGACAGAACAAGGAAAGGGCTGCGCTGGAATTTCTTTTCTAATTTTATTCCTTCCTTATTGATGGCTGCGAGATCCTTGTCACAGCGGATCTTGCTGCTGGGCTGTCCTGGGGACCTGTGCCCCTCCATGCCCCTTTAGGGCTGAGTCACCACGCCCTCCTCGCGCAGCTGCTTGCCTTGAGCGGGGAGAAGGCCAGGCGGGGCTGCGGGTGCCTGGAAAGTAGGGCAAGAGGGACAGCAGGTGCTGTGGGCAGCAGAGGCCCCACCCGGCTTTCCAGCTGAGAGTCCAGGCTGTGCCTGGGGCAGGCTGTGTGTGTGTGTGTGTGTGTGTGTGTGTGTGTGTGTGTGTGTGTACCTGCGCATGCGTACATGCACATGTGTTGCAGAACAAAGTTTCTTGGGTTTAGCAAGATTTCATTTCAGCCTCTGAGTGAGCTTGTGTTTTCGTGCTATTAAGTCAGGGGGCCAGGCCAGGCTGTTCCTGTATTGAGATCAGAAAAATTGCTTGAGTTTCTCTTCCTTCCCTTATTAACTCCTTCTAACTCTCTTTCAACCTGATAAAAATGTAACACAGTGATCCTTGAATACTCTAAGGGCCTGGCTCCAGGACCCCTGTTGTCCTTCAAGTTCCTTATTGGACTTGCTGTGGGTCAGGCACAGAGCCTGCACCACTATCCTGTACACTTGACAGGATGATCTATGGGTGGCTTATAATACCTAATACAATGTGGTGGTTCAGAAAATACTCTTTACGCTGTACTATTCAGGGAATAATAGCCAAACGATGCTTATATGCTCAGTGCAGATGCAATCTTTTTCAGAAAATTTTCTTTCTGTAGTTGGGTGAATCCAAAAATGTGGAATTCACAGGTATGGGGCCACCTGATCATGTGAGGAAATGTCTGAGGCACCTGCATTTGCTTTTAGGTGTGTTTTTGCAGTACCAGGGCTTGAACTCTGGACCTTCACAGAGGTACATCCCCAAAACCTTTTTTTATTTGAAATAGGGTCTCCCTACATTGCCAAGGAACTCAAACTTGTACTCCTCCTGTCTCAGCCCCCCCGAGCTCTGGGATTCCAGATGTGTAGCGACATTAATGTTAAACCTTGGTGGTTTAAGATAAAGAAGGGAGACTAAGCCAGGAGCGAGGAGGGGTTTCTTGGCTTGAAGTTGGGATTGTTCACCAGCAAATCCAGGCATTTTCTTCACCTATAAAGGAACACACTAGAGTGGGAAAGATTGGGAGTGCTGATTTACACTTGTGTGAGTGTGAACACAGGCATGTGTGCATGTTTACAAATGTGTGTTTCCCCAGGGGAGGAAGACCCAGTTTTCCTTCTGTGTGCACCCTCCCTTATCCAGCCAGATGCCCAGAGTTCAGTTTATGAACGGGGAGGGTTGAAGATGGTGCTCATATGAACCATGGATACTGCGCTTCCTTTTCAGCTACTACCAGCACCGTGGGAGCTACCACAACCTGTCCAAGTGTCACCACAGGGCTTTGGATTCTTGCCAGTTCAGAGGTCCATTTGGGTCTAGCCCATCAAGCTGGATCACTGGGTTCGTGCCCGTGATGTAACAACTAACCAGGACCATCTGGGAAAACAGTGTCCCGGGCCTGGTGGGACTTCTTCCCGGTGGCCTGTTTGTTGGTCATGGTGGTGTGTTCCTAATAAAGTCCGGTTGGAAGTCCTTTCTGCTGACTTTTAGCTGCATGGAATTTCTGGCCAACTGAGCCATTAACTCTTTTTTTTTTGAGACAGGGTCTCACATTCTTGTTCAGGCTGGCCCTCAGCTCACTATGTAGCTCAGGCAAGCCTCAAACTCAGCAATCCTCCTGTCTCTACCTCCCGAGTGCTGGGATTACAGGCGTGAGCCACCACACCTGGCACTGTGGTATGTGGTATTGATGGCTGGTGTGCGTGAGTCACCACGCCCAGCATTGTATGTGGTTACCAGGGATCAAACTCAGGACCTTGCACTTGTGAGGCAGGTGCTGGAACCACTGAGCTAAATGTCTGGCCCCTGAGACATTAACTTTTGAGTTTAGTGAAGGTGGCTGGAGATCAGTCTGAGTTTGCATGAGTTGAATATAGAACTTATACCTGAACAGGTCTGAATTTAAGCCTGAGAAGACCTGATATCAATCAAAAACTGAAGTCAGTCTCTTAGTACATACTCAGTAGAATTCAGCCTTCTTATCCACAACCCTGTGGGTCCAAAGGAAAATGGCAGATTGCATATGTGGCACAGACTGGGGCTCTGGATGGTGTCTTTCCTCTGCCATCAAAGATCCTTCCACATTCTCTAAATGATAGAAATGCAAGTAGGACCATAAGTTCTTTTGGAATCATGGACGACTGAATACCTTCACCCTGAAGATGGAGCTTCCTTTCCAAGCCCACTGGGGAAGTGTTCCATTCCTATCCTTTCAGAGGGGCAACCTGGCATTGGGAGACTGAGGCTCAGCCCAAAATATACTTTTTTTTTTTTTTAGAGAGGGTCTAGCTTTGTAGTTCAGGCTGGCCCTCAGCTCACTATGTAGCCCAGGCAAGCCCCGAACTCAGCAATCCATCTGTCTCTGCCTCCCGAGTGCTGGGACCAAAATATACTTTTTTTAAAGATTTTTTTTAATTGGGAATTTGTGCCAGTATATGACACGATTTAATTCTCATTTTTTCACATTCCCCTACCCACCCTACATTCCCTACCCCCTTTATTTCCCTTTTTTATTACCATCACAGTTTTTCTTTATCCGTCATTATTCACCCCTCCACATTTCCCCTTGAATATTTTCTGTTTCACCATATCCACCATACATTCTAGAACTCATTAACATCCTCATTTTCTCACACCAGAGAACAGATACAATATTTACACATCTGGGACCTATTTATTTCACTTATCAGTATGACCTCAAGGTACATCCATTTAAGTATAAATGACTCAAACTTATTCTTGAAGGCAGAGTAATACGCCATTTTATAGAAAAACTACATGTTCTTTATCCAGTCTCCAGTTGATGGGCATTTGGGTAATTTCCAAGAATTAGCTATCATAAACTGAGTTGCTATGAACATGGGTGCACATATGTCACTATGATATGATTCTTTTTTTTTTTTTTTGAGACAGGGTCTTGCTTTTGAGACAGGCTGGCCCTGAGCTCACTATGCAGCCCAGGCAAACCTTGCACTTAGCAATCCTCCTGCCTCTGCCTCCCGAGTGCTGGGATTACAGCCCTGAGCCACCAGGCCTGGCTGATATGATTCTTTTAATTCTTTCATGTATGTTCTTAGCAGGGGAATAGGTAGGGTCAAATGGGAGCTCTAATCTTAGTCCAAAATAGAGTTTTATGATTCCTGGGAGGAATCATGTAGGACCTGAGCATAGTTAACAATGTGAAAACCACTGGGCATCTCATCAGATGATACAGAGGAGCTTGGGTCAGGCAGGAAGCAGCTAGGACCATACCAAGAGGACAGTTACGATGTACCTCGTCCAAATTCTGGGCAGACATGTACTCCAATCTCAACCGCACACTTCCATAATAGAAAGTCACTGTCTACAAAGGGATGATTACTCCCAGAGTGAAGAAATGAAGAAGGTAAAGTCTGCGAAGCTACAGAAATGGGCCCATGTTACAAGTTGTGAAGATTTGTGTATCGCGTAGGGTGATAATTACCGTGTCTCACTTGTCAGTCCCTCGCTGGTATCTCTGTCATTTTTACCATGACTAACTAGGAGAAAAATATATCCAAACACATAAATAGTTAAAGATTGATTCAGGACATAACATGATAAATAGGAGTATACAATTTATAGCGAGTACCAAACATTAGAAAAATAATAAGCTTTGAATACAATTGAGCTCAATATTTTGTCCATTATTTCAGAAGTGGGAGTATTTGCAGAGTGTGCTTTTATTTCCTCAGTGGAGTTCTCTGGAACTCTGTCCCAATACAGTGTTTCCTTCATAAAAAGTCTGCCTTCTGTGTTTATAGTTCACTGGTTTTATCAAAACGTACTTGTGCTCTTCGGTGCTCCTTTACTGTAACAGACAACCCGAGATAACAAACTTACAGAGAAGAAAGATTTATTTGGCTCAGAGATGCACAGGCTCCAGTCTGTGATGAGTCGGCACCACTTCGCCAGGGCGGGAGAACTGGCAGAGGAAAGCCGTGCCCCTCGTGGGGCCGAGGGAAGACCAAGTAGAGGGGCTGGGGTCCTGCTGCCCCATTCAGGGGGTGTGCCATCCGGGTGACTGAGGACCCCCACTGGGCCATCTCTTACAGGTCCCAGCTCAAGCAAGGGACCAAGTCTTCTGCACACAGACATTTAGGGGACACTTACAATCCAATCGAAAGCATTAGGAGGACACTACTGCTATTGTTATCATTTTTATTAGTACGTGCTTGCTGCACATAGTGGCTATAATTATTGTGGGGAGTTGGTGCATCCATGCAATACATCTCCATGTCTCCATGTCTCCCCCCTCGCTCCCCTTCTCCCTCCGTCCCTTATTCTCTCACCCATTGGAGAACAGTATCTCCCTGCTTCCTTATCTACCTTCTATTTTGCTCCATTATCATTATTTGTAATGCATGAATTATAAAGTCTATCAGTGGCTTCAGTGGCTTTTGAACATTAACTGTTCAAAAATATTACAACTTTCATAAAATGAAATCTGTCCTCTAGGAGGGTGTAAGATATATTAAAAATGTATCGTAAAATACTCATTTAAAATTAGGTTAAGGAGGAATACTCTTGCTATTCAAAACACAATTTGTGTAGAAGCCACACCAGTTTTCTTTGTAAATTGCCCGTGAGAATTTCAGTTCTCTAAGGCTACATAATCTGAGCATTCTCCCCTCAAAACTGTGGCCCAAGTGGAAGTGTATACTCTCATTGTTTTCTGAATATCCGGTTATTGAAAATGTGAATCATACACTCATCATATTAAAAGTAATACAGAGGATTGCTCTGCTCTAATTTCTGGTTTTGCTTTCAGGAGAGAACACGTGGGTGAGAGAGAAAATGCCTTTGTCCTGGTCTCCTGTCACCAGACTGTTTGTCAGGTTTATCCAGTTTGTTTCTCCCATGGGGAGGACACGGGTTGGGCTCCGATTTCAGTGTTTATGACTTGAGTACAGGAGTTTAACTCATGCATAGCCTTGAGCGAGGACTTGCCTTGCTAGAGGTGCGGCCATTCCTGAGGCAGCGAAGCAGATCCCTGGAACTCAGGCCCTAGCATGGGGTGAATTAGTGGATGGCAGTTCAGAGTTTTGACTGTGAGTTCGAGCCCACCCTCGCCTACTTTGCTGCCTACTTTTTTCCAGTGCCGGATATCAAACTCAGGACCTTACACTTGCGAGGTAGGCGTGGTACCACTGCACTAAATCCCTGACCCTCTGAAAAGTAGCTTCCTTGCAAAGTGCAACCCAGGCAGGAAGGTAAGGCCATTGTTATTCACCTGACCACCCTGCCGGGCTGCCCTAGCTTCTCTGACTTTCTGGAATACACCAGATGCTTTCTTTTTCTTCTAAGTGACTTCACAGACATCCAACCTAAGCTCCTAAGAAGAAACAGCCAGTTCTGAGCTCACACATGCGTATCACCAGGCTGAAGTGTTTGATCAGTTTTCTTAATTTTTCTGTGCCTTGGGCTTCTGATTTCCTGACCCTGTGGAAATAGTACTTACCCCGTGGGACTGTGGGTGTTGTGGCTGGATCTGAAATGTCCCCAAATCCCCACATACAGAGACCTGTGCTGCTAGCTGTGGGGCGTTTGGGAGCTGGGATCGCAGGAAGTGGGGACAGTGGGGAGAAGCAGGGTCATTAGCTACCTGCCCCGATGAGGAATTGGGGCCTCGGCCCTTTCTCTCTTCTGTTTCCTGCTCCCAAGATGGAGGCATTTCCTCTACCATTCGCTGCCACCACAATTTGCTACTTCACTCGGACCCAAAACCAACATGGTCACTAGCCATGCACTAACACCTCTGAAACCGTGAGCCGAAGTAAGTCTGTTCTCTTCATATCGGATGATCTCAGATATAATAGCTGTAGACATCTGACAACACAGTCGATTATTACAAGTAAAAAAAAAAATGCTGGAAGCTCTAAATTTGTGTCAGCAATGTAATTATCATCCACATCATCACAAATGCAACCACTGTCACCCTCATCCCCACCCTCACCAACAATTGGTCCCCTCCTCATCGCCCTCTGCATCATTGTTCCACAGCCTGGCGTTCATGAGCAGTGGATGCCACTTCTTTCTGATATAGCTGTGTGACCTTGAAATTTTTCTGTCTTAATTTCCTTGCATGTGTATTATAGTATCTATAATGATTACTCAAAGATATCGCTCCTATGGTACTTTCTATGGTACTCTATAGCTCCAGAAGGCGAGATCTACATCGTGTGTCCTGCAGGAATGAATGCTTAGCACATGGTAGATTTGCAGTATACTAAGTTTGGATGATATCTAAATGGGCAGATGGACAGATGGACGAAAAACATGGGCCAAAGACAGACAAAGCAGAATGCAGCACACACTAAGTTGTAAGCGAACATTGTCACTAGGGGTATAGGAAGACAGAGTGCCCAGGGTCTGTGGGAATCACTGTGGGCCCCAGGTATGCACACTGTGTCTCTTCCCCTCCATGAGGGACCCCGTACGGAGCCGTCCTCAGGAAGCTGCCTGGTCTTACCTCACAAGTTCCCAGTGAGACTTTCCCAGAACTGAATTCTTATTCAATAAGATCCACGCAAGTGAGCTTCTTAGACTAAACTTTGGGTGGCCCTGTAGGAACACAGAAGCTGCAAGGCATTATTTAAGGCCTAAGAGCAGGGGAAGTGGAAAAAGGTGCCTCCCTGAAGACCGGTGTTTTTAACTCTGCCATCTTTACTTCCAGGTCTAAATTTGGTCAGTGTCTTAGCCCACTTAGCTTGCTCAACTAAGTGTGTCAGATGGAGAGCCGTATGAAGGACAGCATTGGGCAGCTAGCTCTGCCAGAGGCAGGGAAGCCCAGGGTCATGGTCTGGCACCTGGTGAGGCCTGCCATGCTGTGCCACAACATGGCAGAGGGCACCCGTGTGGCAACACAGACATGTGTGCCCAAGAGAGCTCACTTTACCTGTGGGCACTTGGGTGCCAAGTGCTCACCCATCATGAATGCAGTTCACTCACGCAGAGGGCTCACACCACCCACTCACACCTGCATGCTACCCTAGGGGCTGAGTTTCTAAGCTTTAACTTTGGATGGTTGTGTTCAAACAACAGCAACCAGATTTCTGTCCACTTCTGCTATGGCAGCAGCTCGTTAAATGGTAGGCTGGTAAACAAAGTTTAGGCTGCTGCAGATACTCCTGGGTCCCCACTCCTGCCATGAGAAACATCTTGATCATGAAACATCCAGTCATATGTGCTCAGAGATGACAGAGGCTCCACATGTCTGTCATGTCAGCAAATGAGTACACTCAACATGATGGTAGGGGTGCTCCTGGGGCTTCCTGTGGGCTGACTCTTTCCTCCTTCCTTCCCTCCCTCCCTCCCTCCCTTTCTTCCTTCCTTCCTTCCTTCCTTCCTTCCTTCCTTCCTTCCTTCCTTCCTTCCTTCCTTCCTTCCTTCCCTCCTTGCTTTCTGCAGTGCTGGGGCTAGAACCCAGGACCTTATGTTTGGCAGGTAGATGTGGCTCCACTGAACCACAGTCTGGCCCCCATTGCTCTGTGACCCATCACACATCAGTGATGCCAGGTGACAGTTCAAAGGCCGGAGTCTCTCCTTCTGCGTACAACACCCTGGGCAAGGAGCAGGATGCAGCAGGGCACAGCAGGGTCCTTTGACACAGCTATACTGGATTCGAACTCTGGACCTTTAAATTCTCTTCTAAAGAAGCATCTAGTGTCTTATTCCAGCTCCCCTTGAGGAGGTGCTAAAGAACGGGCTGGTGAAGATATGAGAATGGAGTCTTTCAATTCAAATATGCAGGGCTGGGAGCATTTGATATGAATGTGCAGCCTCCAGTGAGCAGGAAGGGCCTTCCATGAGGGCAAACACTTCCACCTGGAGCAAATACCTCCGGCTGAAAAGAAAGACAGGAAAAGTATTGAAACTCATGCATATCACAAAGCGCTCACACTGCTGCACGTGCTGATGCAGAGGAAACACGACCACACACACTTGTAACAGAACGAAGTTAACACTCATGGGCACAGGCCACTTCTAGGCTGAAATTTTGAAATGAAATATTTCGTGGTTGTAAAATGTAGATATCAAAGATGGGAGAATTTCAGGTATACATATTATGAAAATATCAAAGAACGGTGTGACATATGTTTATCTAAATGTACCTAATTCAAAAATCCAAACTGAAATTCTACAAAAGCTGCCACTTTGTATGTGCTGACAAGACACAGAGAAATTCCAATCCTGACCTCCTCTGACAGGCCACTGTCCAAACACAGACACATACCATGGGAATAGTGCATAAAATTACGGGATCCGTCAGGGACACGTAGGAAGCAGAGGAAAGCCGGGTTTGACCAGGGTCCCTTCCTGGAGCAGCTCACTTGGCTCATGCAAATGTCTCCACATCTGAACAGTCAGAACTCCAAAGCACTTCTGTTCTCCAGCGTTTTGGGCAGCAGGTGCTGAGGCTGTGGCTTCCAGGGGTGGAGCCATTCAGGGCCCAGGTCTGAGACACAGCGCTGCTGGGCTCTACGCTAGGAGCTGTGGGAGCTCGCCTCCTGGAGAGAGCGCTGGCGCCTCACAGTGGCCGACCGCAGTACTGCAGCCCACCAGAGCGATCAGCTTGTGGAATTGTTGCACGGGGTGTACGGTCTTCTGCTGCTCCTCATTCAGAAGCTCCTGGGAGTCCACAGCCCAAAACTCTCCCTTAGCTCCCAGCTCCAGGCTGCAGGAGACACGAAAGCCTCCCTGGCATCTCCAGGGGTTTCCAGGGCAACGGGAGGACTTAAAACCAGGCAGTCCTTGGCTCTGGTGTCTCCTGGTTTTATTTCTCCGGTGTTTGTCCTGTCCGACCAGCTCAGCTGTGCTGTCGCATCTTCTTTCCTTCACACCAAGAAATAATCCCACGTCCCTCTGAGGATGTGTTGGGTGCGTAGCACAGCCCGCTTGGACTCAGGAGCGCCCCCTCTCTCGGAAGCTGCTAACAGCTTCCGCCTCCTCAGACCACTGCAGGTTCTGAGGCAGCTCTTTGGTGCCGGATCTGAGCTTCCGTCTCCAACCAGGTAATTATTATTTCTGAAAATACTGTGATGCAATTGGATTCTCACCTCTCTTGTTTAGAATGGGGGAAAAATAAAGCTGTGAAATCCTAAAATAGAAACCAGGGACCAGAGGACGGACATGTTCATGCGACACTGGAAAGTGTCCCTGTCTACCCCACAGCTGCGTTGAATAAGAGGAAAAGGCTGTAGCCAGATCTGAAGGCACAACAGCGGTTTCAGGTCAGATCCTGGCCTCAGTCACCCAACACATACTCAGTGGGACTCGAGTTCCGGGCATGGAGACAGGAGTTAAGGGTCAGAGTTCATACAATAGTCCGACATCTTTTCTCCTTCATGGAGCTTTTAAGGGGAGAAAAGTAAGGCCCTGAGAAGAAATTTTCCAAAATGTGTCCATGAGGACTCCAGTCCAGTAAGCCAAGGACCAGTAATCTCTTCTGGATTCAGCTGCTTTTGTGTGGACACCCCTGACAGCAGTTAACAAAGCAGAGCTCGGAGACGAGCCGAGGACAGGATGTGCAAAGGCCCTGAGGCAGGAGGAAGCCTGGAACACAGGCAGCATTCACAGGGCCCAGGATGGGGAGGGAGGGGAGGTTGTGGGAGGGAAAGGCGGAGACCCAGTCAGGTAGGTCATTGTGGGATTCTGGCCTTTCCGAATGGCACAGAAGCACTACTGAAGAATTTTAGATTGGGAAGAACCAAGATTTGATTCAGCCCTTGTGTGGGGACAGCAGTGGGTGAGGGCCTCACTTTCAGGGACTGAGGTGGTCCTGGGAGAGTCCTCTGGAGAACCCCCCACCCTGTGTCAACTGAGAGGCAGTTTTGGCTTCGTGTGGCTGTGCCACAGAACTTCAAACAAATTATGAAGAGGGCAGACTCACTTTGGCTTGGGTTTCAGAACCTGTGTCAGCCCACAGTCACTCGGGCCATGGTGGGAGCAGGCGACCGAGGAGAGGGCTACCTTCAGGTGGCCAGGACGGTAAAGAGCGAGTGTCCAGGGCACAAGTCCCTAGTGCCTCAACTGCCCCTTGCCCTCAGCCTGCCTTCTAGGGTCCCGTCCCAGCCCACGAGTGCCATCCACTGAGGGCCAGTTTGGGGCACATGGGCCCCAGGGGCAGGTCAGATTCAGCTGCGGCAGGGACACACTCAGACTTCCTTGCTGGCTTTGGGAGAAGGCTTAAAGTAATCCTCCGGTTTCTGTTCGCATTTGTGAGGATGAGAGGGGCATTTCTGCACTTGGAAGAAGTGGATAAGCTTTAATGGCAGTAGCATAGATTTGTGTCACTTCCATCCATGAACCCAGAATCTCCAGTTGCTGGGGCACTAAGCTCTGAAAGTAGATTTCTTGTTTTCTGTTTGCAGTGTTCATCCTGTGGGCCGGACCACATGTTTGGGATCGCTCTGTCCTTGTGGACACCGTACGGGGATGACTGGCCGACTGGCTTAGTATATGAAACACTTTATTTTGCTATGATGTGGAATACCTACCCCAAACTCCTTTCAGGGTTGTTTAAACCCTATCAGCGGTTTGGGACATCTAGCCTGGAGAGGGCGCCTTCCGGCCAGGTCCACAGGTAACCCAGTCGGCTGCTGTTTGGAGACATCCCTGTCTTTCTCCACAGGTAAAATGCTAGGAGAAGCTCTGTCTCTCTTTGGCCTTTGTGACGACTGACAAAACAAGTACCTTGGCCAATGCGTCCACGCAGAGCTACCCAGTGGAAGGAGAAAGCTTCTTCGAGCAGACCTTTGACCCCAAGGGTGCCCCAGGCACACATTTTTGATTAAAAAAAAAAAAAAAATCCCCCGGGTAAAGGGAAGGGACAGGTGGGATTTGAATGGAATGGAGACTTTTGTCCAGAGAAACCGAACTGGAGCCCTTTTATTTCACTTTTGAAACCTTGACATCTTGTAAAAATGACGCGGGGACTTCTCGTCATCTCTTAGAACTGCTCCTGTTCCCACTGGGCTCGTCCCTATGACCCTTCCGTGCTCACAGGCCACAGTCCCTTACTCCCTTCCCTCCGAGGAGGGGTCTTCCGCTTGTCAGAACTCCCACCAAGCCTGCTGGACGGCGCGGTTGCCGGCTGTGCGCGAAACAGCCAGGCCACGTGTCCGCATTCGCGAAAACTCCGAGCAAAGAGAGGGACTTTGTTACACAAACGCCACCGCGGAGATTGTTTCGGGGCTTGAATGGCAGCCGCGTCCTTTCAGGGACCTGATAAGATGGCAGTGAGCCGCCCTTGGAGAGGAGCTGGGGGGAGGAGAGGCCGGCGGGGAGACGGCTCCCCACGGGAGAAGCGCCCTCCCTCCCTCCCTCGCCTCGGACCGCAGCTGTCCTGTAATCAGCGGCGGAGCCGCCGTCCGCGCCCGCCAGACCGCTGGCTTTCCACGCGCTAGTCTGTTCTCGTGGCCGTGGACATGGTGGGCGCCTCGCCCGGCAGCAGAGGGTGGGCGTTGCGTTCTGGGGCCGGGAGGACCGAGGGTCCGGCCCGACAGGACGCGCGCCGCGCAGCCGCGGGGGTGACGGCCGGGGGCGCAGGTTCTGCGCGGGGGCACTTGTGGGTGCGCAGCGGTCGCCGCATTCCCCGCGCGGAGGCTTCCGGGGACCAGCGCGGCTCCCCGAAAGTTTCTGCGTCGCCGGCCTCGGGCGGGGGCTCGCGGGCCTCGGTGTCGCCGCCGCGGCAGGTGCCCAGCGCCGCCCGCCCGCCCCGTCCCGCCCCGTCCCGCCCCGCCCGGGGCAGGGCCTGCGGGCGGCGGCGGCGGCCGGGTCTCCGCGCCGGGGCGGGCGGCGGCGGGCGGCGATGCGCTGAGCCGAGCCGGGCGGCCGCATGGACACCGCGCGCGCCGCTGCCGGGCTCCTGCTGCTGCTCGCGCTGCCGCCGGGCGCCGCGGCCGAGACCCCGGACGCGCCCGGGCCCGGGGCCCCCAGCGCGCTCCCGCCCAGCCCGGCCAGCGTGGTGGCGCCGGGGACCACGCCGCTCGAGGAGAGCCGGCTGCCCGTGTTCACGCTGGACTACCCGCACGTGCAGATCCCCTTCGAGATCACGCTGTGGATCCTGCTGGCCTCGCTGGCCAAGATCGGTGAGCGCCAGGCGGGCGGGCGGGCGGGTCGGTGGTGGTACCGGGCCCTGCCGGCCGGAAGGGCCCGCGCGCTTGACAGCTCCGGTGACCGAGGCGGCGCGAGTGGGGACGGACCCGCGACCTCCCGGGGGAGCGAGCGTCACACCCAGGGAGCGTGTGCTATGACTGTGGGGACCCGCACGCTGTACGCAGCTGCCCGACCCTCTCAACTCCCCCTTGGAAACCGTAACTCTGCATCTGTTCCCGTTGCCACCCCCTGCCACCTGGGACCTTTGCTCTTATTCCACGATCCGGGGGTTTCAACCTTTGTTTTAAAGACTTTAAAGAAAGGTTAGACTGTATTAACTCGGTCTGAGGACCGCCCAAGGCCGCAGGCTGGAAAGAATGCCGCTCCGGGCCGTGCTTGGCCCTCGAGGTGCGGTGCGTGACGGTCGCGAGTGGGCGCCGGCCACCCCGAGCCGGAAGTGATGGTGGCGAGTCCAGCGGGCACCGCAGGCGACGTCAGGGGCCCTGGGTGGTCCAGGCCATCTGCCGGGTCTGTCCCGCGGGAGGGCAGGGCAGGGGAGGGCACTCTTCCTTCCGGGCAGGGGCACAGGCAGCGGGAGAACTCCGAGTGCGGAATCCCAGTCCGGCGGTGGGGCCGGAGCCGCGCACTGGCCTTGGCCTTCGGTGTCTGCGCGCCCGCGGGATTGCGCGGCGACCCGGCGCTGCACGCTCTGATGGCACCAGGCCGCAGTCCCGGCTTTGGCGGGCGCCGCCTGCGCGGTGTGAGCTGGAGGGACGAGCGCGCGGCCGGCCGAGTGGGGAGAAGCAGGTCCATCGCCTGCGCCGCTCGCTCCATCTCCGCGGCAGCCCCGCTTCAGGCGGCGCCTGTCCCTCTCTGGTCTTTTCTATCTGACTCCCTTCTGTTCTCAGCTCCTGACTGTTTAATCGGATTAATTACGGTAATGACAGCAGCTAGTCCGCACTTAAGTGCATTACCTGTAATTCTCAGCCCTTGTCCTGGGTCGGTACCAGGAGTCTGCTTGGAGAGGAGGGCGCTGAGGTGGGGAGGCGACTCTGCGGGGGGCGGGGCCGGAGCCTGCTGGCGCAGGTGGCTTCCCTGGGCCTGTCTTGAGGGACAGCGCTGGGCGTGGGTAGGAGCGCCCGCAGCACGGTCCTTGGCGGCAGCTGTGCTGGCGGGGTAGTGAGAGCAGACAGCGGCGACTGCCCTTCCTGACACTCAGCGTCCTCTCTGGAAGCCCTGGGAGACCTCTTGTTTCTCTCGCATCTTCATCCTTTCCCGGGTGTCTTTCAGTCCCTGCCATGTCTGAGGCCCCGTCTGTCTCATCTGACCTCACAGCTTTCCTTGTGGCGTTGGGCCAAGAGCTGCCATGTGTTTCTGTAGGTCTGTGGCAGGGTGCTTAGCCTGGCGCGTGGGCACTCCCGGCCCGCTTCTTTAGGACTTGACCCAGTTCCTGCCCTCCCTCTCCACCTCCCTTCCCTGAACTCCATGCTTTTTGGGCCCCAGGTCTGGGTACTGCAGAGAGGTGACAGTGCGGATGTTGGCGTGTCCTGTCCAGGGGGACCCCAGAGCAGGGTCCACTTCCTGGGGCGAAGTGCACTCTTGCGTCCAGAGAGCTGGTTTTGGGTCGTTGACCTGCTCCTCCCTCTCCCACCCTAGCCATCCTGGGCCTCCTCACTGTGTTCCCGGAGGGGCCTGCAAGTGCCCAGAAACCCGGGTGACCCCTGGGCCCTGAGCCTCTGCTTGGCTTGGGCACAACTGTCCTGGGCCGTGGGACACACTCATAGCTCATTAGACAGAAGTCTGGTCATTCATGTTCTGCTTTAGCTTTTGCGCTGGTGGGACTCCTGCGTGGGAGCAGTCTGCTGGCTGAGGCTGCTCTGTTCGGAAGGAGGCGGAGTCCGGCTGTACAGGGCCCTGAGATGCTGTGGGCAGCACCGGGCAGCACTGGGCAGCTGACGCCACCGCCCTACTTTGGTTTAGGGCCCTGTTACCTCTGCACCCTGTGTTCCTGGATTTACCTGCTCCAGAGAACATGGTGAAACATTAGAGAAGGGCAGACGTGCTGTTCAAAGTGGACGTTCCTAGCGACATGGGTCGGGGTTAAATGTTGCCTGATGGTGATTTCGTAATCGTTTTCCAGATTGCCATACAGTGTAATCTTAGAAATATTATAGTTAGAAGGGAGAAAACACATTTCTGGAAGAACAGGCAATATTCAGCTTTATATCTGTAGTATTATTTTACCTGCTGATCAGGGAAAATCACCTTCCTAATTAGTGAGTTGAAAAAAAAAGTAGTTGAGTGCTTAGAAAACGTCCTAAAAGGACAATGAGGATGGGGATGGTGTCGGTGTGTATGTGAAGTCGTTTAAGAAAACAAACGGGAACAGAGTAAATTAAGTGCACCTTGGAAAAGCTTAAGACACATTGACAAGAAACATTTCCCAGTTTGTTTCTCAGGTCCTCAGACATGGAGCTTTTATTTTTCTTTCGCTTTGATTATTTATATTTTGCGCAAACACTGATTCTCTTTTTGTAGTTATAAATATACACTTTGCCTGGTAAATCCCGTAGGCAGGGCTAGAGTTCCACAGCCTGGACGAGTAGGTAGCCAGAGAATTAAGAAGAGCAAATGTTATGGTGTTTTTGAACATTGTCCACTCCGGTACTTTGCCCAGGAAGTGGGTCAGTGGGGTATGAGGTGACCTGGATGGATGCCACCGTGGACCCCTGCTCAAGGCTGGAGGAGGGAATGTGGCCCCGCTTCCCTGTCGAGGAACACAGCTCCTCCTGGCTGAGCTCGCCATGCACCCTGGGCGGGGCGGGGCTGGTCTGCTCTCACCCTGCCCCACTTTCCCCGGTTACCTTGTCCTTTGCTTTTCTTTTGCCCTTAATCTGGAGATAAAGATGCTGAATTTTCTACCTCCCTCCATCCTGCTGTCTGGAAATGGAACAACTTGTTTTCTTACTATTTTAAGGGAAATGCAGGGAGCGCATTGGCCCATAAAGATGTCTCCTCCGGATTCCAGCCTGTCCTGGATTTGAAATGTGGAACTCAGGAGTTCCGTGTCTGGGCAAATTGCAGAGATTGCACTTTCTGAAAATCCGTATGCTGCCTCCTCTGCCTCACTCAGCTTCTCCGGGTCTGGTCAGTCCTGAGCTCACAGTCTTCAGAGTGACCTCAGCCCTGTCTCCCTCCACTGCACTGACAGTGTCAGGTGTTCCTGGCGACAAAAGCCAGAAGGGACCCAGTTCCCTCTCTCCCCAGCCTCCATTTGCTCCCCAGGCTTGGCCGGTTTGTTTCCTGGCTGCGAGATGACTTCGGTTCTCAATACTTCTAAAGACTCTGGCATCTCTAGAATTTGCCACTTTGTTCTACCATCAAGGTATTTCTGTGCTCTAAAATAATAGAAGATCACTTTTGACACTTGGGAACGTTACTTTGTATCAGCTTTAACAGAGGCGACAGTATTTATTATTAGTGGGTTTCTTGATTTCTTACTGATACAAAGAACTATTTACATAAAATTGCTCCTTAGCTGAGTGTGTGGTGAATGCCTGTAATTCTAGCACTGGGATCCTGGGGCAAGAGAATGGCAGGTCCAAGCTCCACCGGGCAACTCAGCAACTCGGTGAGACCCTGTCTCGGAATTTAAAAACTGGGGGGCTGCTGGGAATGTAGCTGAGTGCAAAGGCCCTGGGTTCAATCCCCAGTATTTCTTGTTTTAAAGTTCCTTTTAGGGTTGTAAAAACTCACCTCTGAAACCAAGTAAATTCCATGGTCTTGCTACATGGATAGATTTTCATCAGTGTTTCAGTTGTTCTCATGGCTACATTTCTTTGATTTACCTAGGTCTTTTCAGGTCAAGTGAGGCGAATTGCATTGTTTTACAAAATAGTTTTTAATTAGAAATTTTACATGTATTGGAAGACAATTTTCACTACTTTAAAGATCTCCATGTTACTTGCCTTCATGGTCTCCCTTTGTATTCCCAGTTTTTTGGTCACAATTTTACCTATATTATACTCTGTGAAAAAATTTTATTTTTAATTGACTGCTAATTTATCAGCTTCTTCTCCTATCTTTATGGTTTACTCACTGCTACTTTCTTTGAGGTTGTTTATTTAATTATTTAATTGAAAGTTTAGCTCAGTGTCAAATGTACTTTTTTTCCAGTGTCAACTCTTGCCGTGTAAGGGTAATTACTCTGTGAAAAAACATCAATCGTTGAAAATATAATTACTATTATATTTAGTAGTTTCCATAGTATTGAATATTGTATATTTATGAATCCCTGAGGGTCAAGATTGATATACACTTAAGCTAAAATTACATCATTCTATTAAAAATCACTTCAATAGTTTACTTCGTATTATAACTCCAGTAAGCCATTTTACCTTTTTGTCAGTGTCTCCAAAATATGAGTAATTTTGACAGTCATTAAATTCAATCCATGGTATGCCACACACTCAAAACTCAGTAAAAAGGAAGATATATTTGTGATACTCAAAGTTTATATAAATTAATTCTTTGAAATATTACTAGTAATGAGACTAATAAAGAAAATGATTTCAAATAAGTGATGCAGAGGAAGTAAAACTTGCCAAATAAGCTACCAGATATTGTTTTTGCTATTAAATATCAAACCATCTGTGTTTTGAGAGAGCTCAGCACAAAGGATCAGTGATAAAGCTGGAAAGATAACAGGTAGAGGGACTCATCTCAGGCCAGTCAGCCACCAAATTAAAACCCATAAAGTCAGCTTGGTCTTCATGAGATCATGAACTAAAACAGGATTATTAAAGATGATTCTTAAAGATAATGACTCTTAATTCTTAAAGATAACTTCTCATGATTCCAAAGGGTATTTCCTGGAAGAGGAGTAATGCAGAAACATACCTTTCTGTTTTATTTTAGTTCACTGAATAATTTTTATAGGGCAAGCTTTCACTGTGTCCCTGTTTTAGTATTTCCAAATCCCTTGTGATTTTTTTATAGCTTAACAATTATTTAGATTTTACTTTTTAGGTAATAAATACATAGATGATTTGTTCATATTTTGTTGCAGTTTGGCTAGATAGGCATGATATTGCTATTTAGTATAAATTAGGGTATTCTTTGTGGCGTCACTATGGGCCATTTTAAAACTATAATTTATATGTTGGCTTGAAAAGTAATGTACTTACATTTTATTGGATGTAGGATTTTATACTTGTGTGCATGCATATATATATAAACATACATACAGGCAGACTAACACATTTTCTAATTCTAGTGTTTGAATCACTCATAGTATAGGCAGACTAATAAATTTCTAATCATGCTGTTAAAACCATTAATAATACTACCAGGAGTTTGACTGCTCATCTGTCAATTTCTAATTTATATACAGTCAACCTCTAAGTTTATTTTACTAGTTACTATTTATAATTTTGTCAATTATTGCTTTATCTATTTTGATGCTATGTTATTAAGCACATACTAGTTTAGTATTATTGTATATTGAGCAAATTCTTCCTTTAATGTTTTTCCTGTGACTCAATCTTTATTTAATTTATCATTATTGCTGTTCATTATAGAATGTTTTGCACATATATTTTTTCTTTGTTTTTCTGCCATCATTTCCAGATGTGTTTTTCCCATCAGTGGAGTCATTTCCTTTAGATGTAGCTCCTTAAGCCATATGTATGTGGAGTTTGTATCTTTATATTTTGAAATCTCTGCAGTCCAGAAATGACTTTACACTTATTGTGAGCAAAGATATATGTGGACTTACTTTGCTTGTGGTTTACTGTACATTTTAGCATCTTCATTTTCACTTTTTGCACTGTTTTGGCTCAGAAACTTTTGAAGTTAGTGATTGTTCAATTTGTCATGATTATCTGATTTATATACTAAAAGTACTATGGCAAGTGTAGGGAAGCCAGTGAGATGAGCAAGGAAGAGTGAAGAGACAAAAAGCATAAAAAAATATATTATGAGTTCCAAGTCAGGGAAATAAAAGAAATCCACATCTAGGCATAGAGAGACTACCTGGGATTACAGGCATGAGCCACCACACAGACTATTTTGACTCACTTCTCAGGATTCCTTTCTTTTTTTCTTTCTTTCTTTCTTTTTAAAACAATGTTATGTAGTCATATAATTTCAGATGTATAATTTAACTCTGCTTTGTTGTTCTAATGGTAAAATAAAGATAACCATAACAATGTCATAAGCTATTGAGAGAATTTAGTTCATATTTTAAAGTGTTAGAATAATTTCCTAGAGTGTAATAAACATGGCATTTGCTGATGTTTTTGGCCTTTTCTTTTTTTTTTTTTTTTTTGAGACAGGGTCTCGCTTTGTAGTTTGGGCTAGCTCTGAGCTCACTATGGGAAGGCTATCCAAGGACATTCTTTTTTGTTTTTTTTTTTTTTTACTTTTTGAGACAGGGTCTCGCGTTGTAGTTCAGGCTGGCCCTGAGCTCACTATGTAGCCCAGGCAAGCTGCGGCGAACTCAGCAATCCTCTTGTCTCTGCCTCCCAAGTGCTGGGATTACAGGCGTGAGCCACCACATCCGGCATTGTGGTATGTGGTGTTGATTGTTGGTGGGCGTGTCTCCACGCCCAGCGCTATATGTGGTGACCGGGGATCGAACTCAGGTCCTTGCGCTTGCGAGGCAGGTGCTGGCACCACTGAGCTAACCCTCTGGCCCCTTTTTGGCCTTTTCTAATAACACTTAACCTTCGTAAGTTTGTAATGCTTATTTCAAAATTTGAATTCTTTACTTTATAATTTAGACATACTTTGTATTTATTTTCCCACAGATTAGCCTTTATTTTTTGCAGTATATATATAGACTGGCAAACATGATTACTAATTTTTTATTTATTTTGACATCTATCCCTTCCTTCTAGATGTTTCCTTTGTCACTGAAGTATATTCTTCAGTGGAGACTTCAGGGTGAGCTGTTGGCTTGTCTTCTCTGAAAACATCTTCATTTCGATTATTTTCTTGAGTCCAGATGTCACCAGGTACAGCATTTGGAGGCCCTGCCACAGGAAGATATGACTTCATGATGCTCTTCTCTGCACTTTGCTCCAGGCAGTTACATTGTCGTGCTCATTGTCCCTTGGAATCAACCCGACTTTTTTCTCTGGTTTCATTTAAGATTCTTTGGTAATTTCTGATAATCTGTTGCTTCTCTCTATGCCTAAATGTGGATTTCTTTTATTTCCCTGAGTTGGAACTGGTTATATGTTTTTTTAAATCTCTTTTCTCTGCTCTTCCTCACTCATCTCACTGCCCCCCACCATAGTACTTTTAGTATGTATCCATTTGTGTATCACTTGCACAGTTGATTTTTATCTTATATTCTGTTTAATCTTTAAGGTCATTTTCATACTGTTATATTTAATTAGACTTAATTACTACTGATTACTTAGCTTTTATGTCTCTGTTCATTTAAACTATATTTTTTCTAGAGCCTCTTTTAGATTATTCTCAGTTTGGTCTCAGTTCTTAACGTGTTAATTGTTAAATTTATTACAGCTATGAGTCTCTCTCTCTCTATATATATATTTTTTTTTTCAGTTTTTTGAGACAGGTTCTTGCTTTGTAGTTCAGGCTGGCCCTGGGCTCACTATGTAGCCCAGACAAGCCTCAAATTCACAGCAGTCCTCCTGCCTCTGCCTCCCAAGTGCTGGGATTACAGGCATGAGCCAGTATACCCAGTACTGTGGTGTGTGGTTACCAGGGATTGAACTCAGTACCTTACACTTGCCAGGCAGACCCTGGAACCATTGAGTTAAATCCTTGGCCCTGACTTTCTCTTTTGGATATTTATGTTTACATAGATAGAAGTTTTTATTGTGAGCTTCTCTTCAACTAAGGGGTGTTTATTTGGTTGAATCTGTTTTCCTTATCTTGTAAAAATATTCTTAGAGAATAGTTTTGAATTTTTTTGTTGCTGGACTTAAGGTTTCAGTGGTCTATTTCTAATCTTAGTTGTTTTGCTTGACTTTCCTGTATGAATTGAATACTGTAAATATAAACCTTCCACCCATAGGTGTGGTAAGCCTGGAGTGTTATACCACACAGGTGAATTCTTTCCTGGCCCAAAGCCCACAAAGTGTTGGCATGCTTCCTTTCCTCTTTTGCTCGCTTTAGGCATCTCTTTGCTTTCATTCATTCATTCATTCATTTCTGACAAAGTAGCTCTTTGAGACTTGGGAATTTATGTAACAGTTTTTCCGATGAAAATCAGATTTCTTGTCTTAATGGGAATTTGAACTGTGAGGTCTCAGCATCTACAGTGAGCTCAGAACTCACCCAGCTCAGAAGGGTTAGATGCCAACTCATGTCTTTTACTAGATTTTCTCTTGTTATTTCTGGCCTCTTCTCTATTTTCTTTTATTTTGAACTTTGCTAGATATTAATGTCATATATTTTCATTTAGAGGAGCTCTACCTGTACCTAGATCATTGGTTGCCTCTGTAATACTTTTTAAATGGCACATTTTAAAGAAATAAATGTTTATGCTGTGTTCAAGTTTCCTGCCTATATTGTGCTCACAGATTATTACAATGGTTTCTGTTAATGTAAAACAGAAATAATCTTACTTTGTTCACTTTTAAAAAATATTTATAGGATGAAGAAGTATGCCTATGGTGCCTCGTTTTACTTTCTGTATTTTTAAGTTCAGCTGTGGGGGAGGTATTAGATCTATACAAGTTCTGGAAAAGATAACCCAGATTAGAAGCTGGAAGACCCTATGTAGTTTCAGTTTTACCATCAACTTGGTCTGAGGATCCTGGCAAGACACCCCCTATTCCACTGAGTTGGTCAAAGTTGGGGTATGTACCTGACCCCCATGTTTAGTATTTCTGTGAGGTTGACACCAGATCCTCTTTAGAGGAGGGAGTCACTGATGACAGAGCTTTTAGTTTTATACCAAAAGAAACTGAAGCCAAGACAAGTGTATGTTTATCGCATTAAAGGGATGTGGAGACATGGGTGTGCTGACATTCTAAATGATGCCCGCAGAATTACAGCTTACTCACTTCCAATTACGTCTTTAAATGTAATGAATCATAATTGACATATTTCCTGCAACAATTCTGCCCATTGTTCCTCACTATCCACGCACTTTCTAATGTAGATTCGTCAAGTGCGTCTTCTATTTGAAGCTATCCAGGATTCCTCTCCCACTTTAGTAATTCCAGGGGAATTCTCTGGAAAGCTGTGCTGTGACCGAGACAGAATCATACTGCACAGGTGAATTTCGTGCTTTTGCTTTATGGTGGCCTCCCGAGGCTCACGTGGGAAAGCCAGGAGAAAATGAGATCTACGATTACACTTAGAAATTTCTGCTGAAAGCGACTTAGATTACACCCGCCTACTCTGCGGGAGGAAGCATGCTAAAAACATGAAAGGTTTCTTGTCCATAGAAAGTTCTTAGGGAGCCCCAGGGGAGCGACACCGCTTCCTTGTCCCATTTCCCTGATCTGCTGCCCTGATCATCGGCCAATCTCACTGTGTCCCCAGGTCTGTCTCCTACCCTCCCGGGCTGGAAGACGGAGCAGAGCTGGGCACCCGCGCTGGCTTTTCTGTGGCACTGGAGGGCGGGGATGGGCGAGCCCCTGTCACAGTTTCTCTAATGAAATAATAATAGCCAACAAGAAGGGAGCATTGTTCTCTGCCAGGTATTCGGGCCAAGTCCCTCTATACTTGCTACCTCACTGAGTCTCCTAGCAGCGCCCGGTACGGTACACACCACTCACCACCAGTGCTAGGAGGTAGCTGAGAAATCAGGTTTAGGGGGCTTTGTTAACTGTGCCAGCATCACAGCTACCAGGTGAGGGCAGCCCAGCTGTCCTTCCTCAGGCTCCTGAGCCTGGTCCTGCCATCTGCCTGTCCCGGGAAGGGGAGAGGTGTGTGGGCTCTGTGTGTGTGCATTCACCCAGCGGCCGACTGGAAAACACTAGGAAGGCTTTACATCTGTGCTGAACACCTGGAGACATTGCCCCTGTCACCGCACCCTGTGTGATGCAGTCTAAGAGCTGTCTGCGTGGCATTTATGTGGTCGGTGCTGGTTGGCCGGAGGTGACTTGGCGCGTACAGGCAAGGTGTGTCAGTGCTATGCAGTGTGGTACCATCTGTGTGAGGGTCCTGGGTGGGCGCAGTCTGCTGTGTCCCTGTGGTCCTGGAGTGGGTGTCTGAGGATCTAAAGGCTCAGCTCTTCTGTCCTTCCATCTTTGGGCTCCAGAGCACCTCAGGGTGCCCGCCCAGCCCTAGTCAGGCCCTGCTCTGAGTCTTGTGTGGGGCCCACTCCTCTCTCGGCAAAGCACTCAGTGGTGATCACGTACCACTCTCTTCCCAGGGCCCCTGTGAGGCCCAGGCGATCACCTGTGAGAGCAGATGGGGACCCAGAGTCCATGTGAAGGCCACCTCTCAGCTCCGTGAATCGGGCAGGGCAGAGCTACGCGGGGGCTGGGTGGAGCGGGTTAGTCTGACTCTGAGCCTCTGTGCGAGCCTTTCCCGTGGCCGGAGGATGCAGGGCTGCTGCGATTGTGAAATCCAGCCACTCTCTTCTCTGCAGCTTAACTGGGCAGGTGACTCGTGCTCAACTGTGGCCTGAAAATAGTAATATTAGTGTCGACTCTTTCAGGCTAAATAGACGGCAGTCACCTAACTTGTCTGACAGTATGCTATTATAATTGTTCTATCTTACTCCTTGTTGCTGAAAATCTCCTCCTCTGGTTAGTTTAGAAGTTACAGTTTCTCATAAGGGTATATATGGATCGGAAGAGCAGCTGAGAGAGAGTCGGATCCTCTGTGTGGTTTCAGTCTGAGAGACGCCTCTTGAGTGCCTCCCCTGTGGGTAAGGGGGCCATTGCCTGCACTTCACACAGTAAGGACCCATAGGGTGAAGAAGGATTCAACTTGACCAACCTCGACTACTGTGTGGATTTAATAGATCAGAGTTCAACTCCAACATGAAACAGGAGGAAAAACGTCTACTGTGTCTTCTATGGCGCACAGGAGCATGTGAAACACACGCATGCACACACATATGTCATTCAGTAGGACGCAAGCTTCACAAAGGAAGGAACTTTGCCTCTTTGACTCACCTGACACACAGAAGGTGCTCGATAAATAATGACTGAGTCAGTGAGCAGATATTACTTGAAGGCACTTTCGTTTCCCCACGATTTCACTGTGCGGTGATCAAGGTGGCCGCACGCTGTGCCTTCTGCAGGACACCCGAGGCTCACACCGCTTTCCCAGCAGGTAGATTTACTGACGAGCCTGTTCACTCTCACACAGCCTGATTTTGGTCTCTGCCTTCTAATCGCATTCTACATACTTGGATAAACTTCAAGGGGAACTTTGAGTTCTTCCACTTACTAGCTACCTTCTAGCTGTGACTTTGGGGTCAGAGATCATCTTTATAGCTTTTTATTTTATCTGTGAAATAGGGTAACAGTGATAGTTCACCCTATTAGAGCATCGAGAGACACTTGGCATCTTTCAGACTTCAGAAGTTTAGACAGCCTGGGACCCAAACAGAGAAGCACACCAGCATTCTCCTGTGAAATCTGTCTTGTCCTCTTGTCCTGTGGAAGGTTGTAGGCTGTTTAGATGTCTGGTCGCCCACAGTCGATGCTCTGAAGGTATTTCTTTCCAAATCATATTCTGGTTTTCAGTGTTGCCTAGCTTAAAAGACAATACATTTTCCGCTTTGGCTAAGTGAGTTGACTGTGGGAGAGGCAGTGAACACCCACGTTACCCAGGTTCCACCAGGGAAACAGAAGCCTGAGTAGCCAAGCCTGCAGGTGGAGGGGAAGGGAGGTGGGGGCCGGGGCTCCACTCAGGTGAGCTGTGCCCGTGCCTCTCTAGACCCGTGCTGGGAGCCTGGAGCTGCTGGGTCTCCTCCAGGGCACAGACACACCAGCTCGTGCATACACAGGAAAAATACATTTATTTTCTCAGCAGACGCTTTCCAGGTATTTCTTAGGATTGTTTTGTTAAGAACTCGAAGTATGACAGAATTTTAAAGCTAAGAGCCACCCAGGGCAGCGGCTGTTCTCTTAGAATTGTCTGCCAGCCCTGCCCCTCTCCTGTGTCTGTCCTAGGGCAGAGCCCTAAGGCTGCTGACTGCTCCCTTGGAGCCAGGGATGAGGACGGAAAGTGATGGTAAGAACTTGTCTTCTTATCTGATCGAAATCCCCGTCTTCAGGGTCAGAGGCGTGCACTCTAAGCCACCTGCTGGGCTGCCTTCCCCAGGGCACAGCTACCTTCTCCACGGCCTTCTTGGGAACTCAGGAAGTACAGGAAACTCGAAAACTCGTGTCTCTCTGAATTAGTTCCCGGCAGCCTCTGCGTCCTGAAGCCTGGCCACCAGCTGATGTGATTATTTATTTAGTAGCAGGTGTCTCGCGCTCCACCTCCTAGAGGCTGGGGGAGGCCCCTGTCTTCCGTTTTTACCACTCACAGAGAGCTTCATCAGAACCAGTGCTCCCTGCGCTCTGGTGGGCGCAGACTGTGGCCAGCAGTGTCACGCCAGAGCTGCACGGGTCCTCGGAGTCTTCTTTCCGTTCAGTGTTCTGTCACTGCTGACATCCATCCCTCAGGCCTCCCAGGCACATGTCCGCCTGGTGTGAACGTGCTGCTCGGGGGTCTGGGCTGAGACGAGAACTGGTTTATGTAGAAGCCGCTTCGCTCCCTCTGCGTAATATTTTTTCTGGTGTCTGTTTGGGCTCTGTTTCAATTTTGTGAACCGATATATTTAACAAGTAAGGTTAGGGTCCCCGTTTCTCCACCAAATGAAACTCAGTGGTGGTGAAAACGGTGTCTGAAAACAGTCCGTCAGCATTTAAACCGCGCGCCTCCTGTCTCGTGGAGGCTCCAGTGCTCGGCACTGGTAGGCCAGGGGCTGCGGCCTGGGTATCTGCCACACTGGCGATCAGGAAGCAGGGCTTTGGCACAGCCAGTGAAAGGAGACGATTCTAGGCGCTTTAAAAAATAGTGTCCTTAACCAAAGTTGGTGGTTTCTTAGTTTAGCCTGGGCCACCCGCGCAAAGCAGGTTGCTGCCTGTAAAGGACCAGTCCCCGCACTGGGTGTCAGCAACCACTTAATTGAGAAATGATATCAGGTAGCAATTACTGGCAATTGTGGGCTCCTTTGCCATACTCTGACTGACTTATTTTAAGCGAGTGGTAAATTTGTTGAGCAGCCGGACTCCCGAAGGGATAAAACCCAAAGGAGAGTGAGGCCCCACCCACGTGGTGGGTGGGGTGGGCTCCCTGGAGAACACGTGCCACTTAATGGCAGCAGCAACAAAGCCAAAGCTGGCATAGTCACTTACTAACACGTGTGCTGAGAGGTTGATGAACCCTAGGATTTAACACACGGCAAAGGTGAAACAGCAAAAATTGCTTTCAACTGTTGGCCTACGTGGGGGAGTTTGAGTCCAGGCCCCAGAACACCAGCACCTCGTCGTCACCAGCAGCAGCGTGTTTCTCTCTGGATTCACAGCACAGGATCAGGCACAAATCAGCGTGAGATCTGAGTTGCTCTCTGGAGGAACTCCCCCTAGGTCATGCCTGTCTTCTGGGAAATTTTGCCCCAGTGAGGAGGCCTCCACGGGAACCTTTTTTGATCAACCCTTTCATCAACTTGTATTTTTAAAATGACAGGAAAAAGAAAATAAAATAAAACACAGGGCTATCAAGAAAGATACACTTAAGTCATTTGTAGTAAAGTGGATGCACCTTGAGCTAATAATATTAAGGGAAATAAGTCAGCCACACAAGCTTGAATACCACATGGGGCTCTTATATGAGAACCCAAAGTATAAATTAAAGAGCTGAATAAAAGACAGAGAATAGGAAACAGGGAGATGGATCTTTGCAAAAGAGAAGGGAACCAAGACATGGAGGGAGATGGAGGAGGAAGGGATAAAAGATAGTGAAGATGTGTCCTGCCCATCGGGTACGTGACCATTACATACTGCAGACACGCACTTGTAAACATCGAAATGAAAAAAATAAAGTGGGGAACCGCAAGGCAGATGAGAAGACAGTCGGGGTACACAAGGCTGTGTGGGCTCCCAGAACATCTGGGCTGTGGAAGCTGCTTCCTCACTGCAAATCCAGAGCCCAGAATCTGCTGCCTCATCAGCCTGGCGAGCTCCATCCGCTGTGCTGCTGTGAAACCAGAGAGCAGCTTCGCTAAGTAAGAACCCTGGTAGTTCCGGGCAGCATCAAGCGCTCGCTCAGACAGCGGGGATTGTGTTTCCTCCCTGGCTGGCCTGGAAATTCCCCTGGCTTCTGTGGATTGCTCCTCTGGCTTCGGGAGGCGCACATTCTGCACGCAGCAGGAAGATGTGCAGAGACACCATGAGAACCACCCAGTGCCTTCCTTTTCTTTCCTGCAGCGGGGCATGGAGTGGGCACCGTGATGCCAGGCCTAGTTTCTGTGATGCCCAAAGGTGTCTCGTGTCCGTTTCCTCTTCACTGCTCACGGAGCATGTCAGAGTTCGTGCGACATAGACCTGGCATTGTCCCTCGCTTAAATGCTGGGCATCTGAGCAGACTGGTGGCTGAAGCTGATGTCGTCTGCTGTGGAAGGGGCTTTCACCCCCACTGCCCTGGCTCTTTGCATTTCTAGCTTCAACAAGGCTGGGGACCCACAGGAACCCAAGGCATTGTCCCCAGCAAGCGGGAAGTAGCCAGGGTGGTCAAGCATATGATTGGTTTAGGTTTGTTTGATTGTGGCAAGCAATCCAATACAAAATTCAGAACCTTGGATCCCTGAAATCAAATGGATCATATTATTTACGGAAAGGTAATAAGCTTATTTATTCATCTGTGAGTTATGTTATTTACAGGGAGGTCCAGCCTTATTGTCTATTTCGTTGTTATTTCTCCACTGTTTTTTTCTTACAGCTCTGCGCTCACTTTTCTTGTGTTGCAGAGGGAGGAGTCAGTTTATTTTTACAGGACTCGTATGTGAAAGAATTCAACACCTGTACTGAACAGAGAGGCTGATGACCTTCTTAAAAATTTCTGTGAAAACAGCATGCTTTTGTGCCAACAAGAGAACCAGTGTCTGGCAGCCAGGACTGTGATGGCCACAGGCCTTTTTAAATGCTGTGGAAATGCGGTCAGGGCTGCAGTGCCACCATTCGGGCCTTGGCAGCCCACACTGGGCACCAGCAGTGCCCCGCGGCTCCCCCCCAGGGTCCCTGGAGAGGAAGCCCCGCTCTTCGCAGACACCTTGATGTGTGCAAAGAAAGAATTCTCTTCCCTTGCTCTTTTCTGCAACTTGTGATCTCCTTTGGAATCAGAAGCTCTTCC
This sequence comes from Thryonomys swinderianus, assembly GCA_004025085.1. Classification (NCBI taxonomy): domain Eukaryota; kingdom Metazoa; phylum Chordata; class Mammalia; order Rodentia; family Thryonomyidae; genus Thryonomys; species Thryonomys swinderianus. Next base: position 29,871 of record PVIC010008651.1, read on the forward strand.
CATATCATAAAACTTTCTTCGCCTCATGGGTGTGGCCCTCTGTGTGAAAGGGCATCTTCCGTGCATGTACACGTGTGTGTGCCATGTGCTTACATGCATGGGCTAAACACAGTTCTGCAGACACTCAACATCTTACAAGTCTGTGAAGAGTAATCACTAGGTTGCTACTTAAAAACTATGAATGTGTTAAAGTGTGCTGTGTACATGTACTGGGTCCCCAAAATGAAGCTGGTCATTGTGTACCGCCAGTATGGATTTGTAAAAATTAAAATAAAACAATAAAGTAAAAAGTGAAAAAATATAATGGTAATAAAAAAATGGAAACAAAACATACATATATAGGGGTGGGGGTGTAGGGTGGGTGGGGGAATGGGAAAAAATGAGAATTACATTGTGTCAAATTTGGTACAAATTCTCAGTATTGTGGGTGATCACAATGTGTATATATAATGTCCCAATAAAGATTCAAATTTTAAAACAATGAAAACATTGAAATTTCTTGTCACAGATATCAGAAAAATCTGGCTCGCAGTCAGGACTCCCAGATAAAACATGTTCCTTGGGCCCCGCTGCTTGTGGAGAAACAGCAGCCTCTTGCTGATGGCCTAGAGGGAAGCAGAGATGTGTCCATGGTGGCAGTTGGGTCAGGAGCTCAGATCCTGCTCCCACCCTGCTCAGGCTGCCAGGAGGACTCGGCCACCTTCCCTGGAGAGGGGTCTTCCCAGCTGGCCCTGACCCCCTGCCTTCCCACGCCTCGCAAGTGAGCTTTGTTGCCGCATCCTGCGCAGGACCAGCAGAGGCCTGGCCCTTGGCCAGAACCAGCTCCCAGCCCGGCCCAGCAGGGAGGGCAGGTGGCCCAGCTGGAAGTCTGTCCTATAGGGTTCATGGAACCCCAGTGCCTACATTTTGTTCCCGCCACTGAGGCTGTGACTGAAGCCAGGTGAGGGGGAGCAGAAGGGCCCTGTTGCAGCATCTGATGCTTGAACCAGAGCCTGGTGGACCTGGGCAGTCAGGGTGTGCAGGGTGAGCGGGTAGGGCCCCACGGGGGCCAGCATAGGCCCGCTGCAGAGCCAGCCCTTTCCTGCACCCAGGGCATCCCTGCCCTGCTCCTTTCAAGTAAGAGACTGGCATGGGATGGCGACACAGGGTGTACCCATTCTGCTCATGCTTTGCCGTAGGCCAGATAGGAGGATTTAGATGTAACTTCTCTATTTCTAAAAAAGAACTCAGTACGTGAAACTGCTGGCCGGGCTAAGCAAAATTCAAACCGTGGCAGGGCACCGTGGCTCCTGCCATGGTCTTGAACAGCTTCTGTCCTGGGATTTTTACGTGACAGAAACTGCTTTTATTATGGATGCTCTCCCATGGATGACGGGGTAAATGCTTCTTAAACTGATAACATCCTAAGTCAAATTTTACCGAATCAACCGGGACCATGGGCCACTCGAGCTCAGTCGCTTCTCTTCCAAATCCTGTGGCTCGCTGGGACCTGGGGCCCAGGACTGTGAGAGAGGGTTTTGTTATCTTGCAGCTCAGGAAAAGATTTGAATTCAGAATCCAAAGTCTGGATTCTACTGAGTGTGGATCACTTCTAGATTATTGTAAAGCCAAAAAAATAAAAAAATAAAATCATATGTGAAAACTTGGTAAATTAGGCCCTGTCGGTTTGCATAGTATATGCGACAGTTGTGCATGCAGCTTCTGCTGGCATTCGTGTGACAGTCAAGTTGACACTGATCAAACTTACTAGATCCTCAAGAGATAGTAATACATTCTCAGCAAGTAACTGTGCCATGAGTGTGAAAGCAAGCAAGCAGACATGTTTGACATATTCTGATCATTCATAAGGATGAGAAGGCTGGTGTAGAATCCTGAAGGGAGAATGTGCACATTTTACCCCTAGAATCAACATCAAAGGCCAAGTTTTCATGCTAGATGAGCAGACAGGAACCTCCCACAGTAAGTCACATGATGGGCTCATCAGCAGGGAAAGGCAGAGTGGCAAGTACATTGAGAGGAAAGTGTTGTGGTTAGTTCCTGACTTACAATTTTGGAAAAACATTCGTACATCATAATCATTCGTAATAAGACCAAGTGAGTCTTACAGGTATCCCTGTGAGTCTTACATAGTACTCTGTGAAAGTTCACAGCACAGACGTTCATAAATTGAGGACTTATCAAAAATATATCTGTGAGTCAAAGCCACGAATGTAACAGTTTTAAGGAAAATAAAGATAATGTTGTAACCACCCCTGTGCAGTTTTCCACTGGACATTATTTCAGATTCGTGCATGCTGTGATAGGTCAACATATCACACTCACGTGCCGGCTCTGCACATTTCCTTCCTTTGACATTTTACTGTGTTTGTTTAAAGTACACTTTGCCCTTTGAACTTCCAGGGGTTCTCAAGTCTTGCTTCTCCGTTTTGAACACCACTGTCCTGCACATGGTACATAAACACAGGCAGAGTGGCCGTGGAAAGAAAACCACAGTTCACACTGTCACAGCGAGTCCGTGGGGGTCTGGGCTACCCAGCATCATGGCCGTGCCTTAGCAGCGTTCTTTCTGCTGTTTAGCCTCTGTAAGCAGCCAGATCTTTCATTTTGCTTTGCTATCCTTACTGTCTAGTAATGAGCCAGGAAGATAAAAATGAAAGAAGAGATTATTTTCACCCAGATATGATATACCATCGTGCCCACTTTAGGTGTAGAATTTTATGGCATCACGTGGATTCTTGGTGTTGTACAGCCTTCACCAGGTATCTCTAGGATTTTGCCATCTTTCTAAAGTGACGCTCTGTTCCCACTGAATACCAACTTCCTCATTGTCCCCCACCCTAGTGACTTGTATTCTACTTTATGTATCTGTGTTAACTAATCTACTCCAGGTGCTGCCTATAAATAGAATCACACCATCATATTTGTTCCTTTGTTCCTGACCTCAGGGAAGACTGTGAGGAGGAGCAGTACTGCTCTTTCCCCTTGGATGACCCGAAGGTCCATATCACCTAGAGTCATAAAAGCATAAACCTTCAGCATAATGAGGTATAAACTGCTTTACTCTACAATCTATTAGGAAATAAGAAACAAAATTAAACAGTGAAGAAAACAGGAGTTAGAGGAGGCCTGTAAGGTTTGTGATGAAAGGTGAGGTCTCAGATCTTACCTTTCAGCCTCTGGAACTTCCGTTCACACCATGCACAGCTGGGGCAGCGCCGCTGTGTGCATCTTTTAGAGTTGGCATCTGATCCCCAAAGAAGACCCCGGAGATCAAGGGAAGATTAAGAACTGTCTCTTTTTCTTTATTGCCATTCTTGCCTAAACAATTTTCTGTTTCTTCTTAACCCTTCTGACACTGAATATGTGGGGGTTTTCTCTGCCGATTTTTCAGTTTCATGAAAGCCACTTGAGCGGCTTCCTGGTGAGTTCTGATGCTGATGACCCGGAGTTTGAGCAGCACCCGCAGTCCAGGTCCTCAGACCTATAAGACTGTTGCTCTTCTTTGGACACCATACATCTGGGCTATCTATCCATTGGGTCCTTCTGGTCTTCCTTTCAGGGTAATAATTTGCTGTGATGGCTCATGAAACTCAGGGAAATAAGTCAGTTTCCTGGTTTATTGTAAAAAATGAAATGAACAACTGGATGGAAAGGTCTGTGGGGTGAGGGTAGTGGAGGAGAACAGAATTTCCCTTCTTTTGCTGTCCAGCACTTCGTGTATTCACCAGGCTAGGAGCTCTATGACCCTCTCCAGTCCAGGTTCCAGTGAAGCCTCCATTTACACAGGCAGCTGATTAAGTCATTGACCATTATTAGTATTTGCCTTCAACTTCCGGGCCTCCCTTCCTCTCCAGAGTCAAGCTGTGGGGCTCAAAGTCTCTCTCGTCATGCCCTGGTCTTTGTGACTCACCCCATCCTGAAATCTACCAGGGACCCTGCCCATTGGTTGCCTCCAGACACATGAAACGCACTCAAGCCTCCAGAGTGACTTGCAACTTGGAAACCAAAGACCAAAACCAAACACTGTATGTGAAGATGATCCTGTCATTCCTGTCACACAGGCAGTCACAGAAGTTGGGCTCAGAGTCTGAATCTGTGTTTGTTATGTGACAAGCTACTACACACAGCTGAGACAGTGGGGCTCATAGGCAAGTCCCATTTGCCCTTGTCCCTGTGGAGTGACCCCTTGTGGTATAAGAGAGCCTCAGGGACCTGTGACTTCACTTCCTTGAATCTGAAACAGGAACAGACTGCCATTCTACGAGGTGTTTGAGAGTCGTTGTGTTTGAGGGTTTTTGTAGCAGCTCTTTATCAAATTCAGGGAGTTCCTTTCTGCTCCTAGTTCACTGAGAATCTTTATCAAGTTGAGTTTGTCAAATGGTTTTTCTGCATCCATTCATAGAGTCCTGTAATTACTCCACAGCCTAGTTGTATGATGGTTACGTGAACTGACTTTTGTATAGTATGCAAACCTTGCGTCCCTGGACGAACCATCGTGTGATAACATGATGCATAATTCGCTTTACATCTGGTCAAACTCTTTGCTAATATTCTCATGAGAATTTTGCATCTACTAATGATGGATCTTGGTATGTTGTTTGTTTTCCTATATTGTCTTTGTCTCGTTTTAATTGGGGTAACCCTGGATTCATGAAAGTAAATGTGAAGTGTTCCCTACTCTTCCATTTTCTGAGAGGAGTTGCCTAAAATTGTTGGTATTTTGTAAAATTAAACAACAAAACCACCTGGGTCTAGAGAATATTGTAGGGGGAGGATTTTTTATTTTTTATTTTTTATTTTTTTACTTTTTGAGACAGGGTCTTGCTTTGTAGTTCAGGCTGGCCCTGAGCTCACTATGGTGCCCAGGCAAGCCGCCGCGAACTCAGAAATCCTCCTGTCTCTGCCTCCCGAGTCCTGGGATGACAGGCGTGAGCCACCACGCCCGGCATTGTGGTATGCGGTGTTGATTGTTGGTGGGCGTGTCTCCACACCCAGCATTATATGTGGTTACCGGGATCGAACTCAGGACCTTGCGCTTGCGAGGCAGGCGCCGGAACCACTGAGCTAACCCTCTGGCCCCCAGGGGGAGGATTTTTTTAAATAACAGCTAATTTTTTTTTTTTTTTGAGATAGGGTCTCATTTTGTAGTTCAGGCTGGCCCTGAACTCACTGTGTAACCCAGCCCAGCCTCAAACTCCCAGCAATCCTCCTGCCTCTGCCTCTTGAGTGTTGGGATTACAGGTGTGAGCCACCACAACAGGCATTGTGGTATGTGGTACTGGGGATTGAACTTGGGACCTTGTGCTTGCCAGGCAGATGCCAGAACACTGAGCTAAAATTAACTGCTTTATTGAGATGTAACTGACACACAATTATCCCTCAGTATCTGAGAAGGATTGGTTTCCAGGTGCTCGTGAAACCTAAAACCTTCAGACATGTAAATCATTTATGCAAAATGGCATTAATTTGTAAATAATTTACACATATCTCACTGTGCACTTTCAATCACCTCTAGATTATTAAATACCTACTGCAACATAAATTTTATAAAATAGTTTTTATACTGTATTATATGTTGAATAATGACAGTACTCCATCTGGGATAAGTCTGTGTGTCTCAAGAGCCAACTGCATCTTAAAAGACACCTTCTGAAAGTGTGCACTTTAATGATTTTTATCATTTCACTTTTTAAATTTCTTGTCCCTTGTTATGCAAATGCACTCAGTGTACTGGTGATATTGGATGTCTTGTAGAAGCCTTGGAAGAAGCGGTCAATTCTGCTGAAGGGTGCAGAATTGACCATGGCGTTTCCTTACCAGCCCTTTGATGGCAGGGACTATGGTATGGCCATGTGTCATTCCTATTCTGTTTTCCGTCCCTTCTCAGTCAGGGATTGGAGCAGCTCGCTTTATTTTTGTTGTGTGCTGGAAGCCCTGTTCATCCTCACTTAGCACTGTGAGAACAGGCCCTTACCACGTAGTGGGACCAAGAATCCCACATTCCTCCGCTTCCTTCTCCTAGCTCTGCAACAAAGACTAAAATACAAACACCCTGCTGAGTCTTTTGGAGGTGAGACCACCATTTTCACTGTGATATTTAGCTGGAATAGAGCAGTTCTTTTTGAAGACTTTTCTTCCTTGTTGGTTGAACAATTTCCTAACCCCATCCTGAGGGGGGAAGCAGGCCATTGGCCAAACTTTTGTTGGCTGAGCCCATGGGCACTTCTGGGATGCTGGCTGCTTGGCTCCCCGTCTGAGCATATGAGTAACAAAGAAGGAGATGTTGAGATATTAGCATCGTGCTGCTTCTTAGGTCTGGAGACCTGCTCAGCAGCTGGCCAGTCCACCTTCTCTTCCCACCTGTCAGAGTCTTCCTGTGTTTGCTTTATGAAGAATGTCTACATGGAGGCTTCCTGGAAGGAAGAACAGAAAGTGGATACCCATTCCTTTATACAAGGAGATATGTTCTTTTCTTTGACCTTCAGCTCCTCATTCTGCCTCCCATTTTATTTTTGCACAGACTTTGCAAAGGTGAATTCAGGAAGACCTCTCTTCCATCTCAATATTTCTTACCATTGTCCCTGGTGATAATTACCTCTCGGGAAGTGATAGCATAGGATTATGTTCTGGTGTTTTAGATTCTTCAAACATTAAACTCTGACTTTTATGAAATTTTCCACACCCATGAAAAATAAAAAAGAAACTTTGTATCTACCTATACTGGTTATGGCTCCTCACCTCCCAGCTCCAGCAGAATTGGCTGGATTACATTTTCTCTCTGTGTTTTTATAGAACTTCTGATCTTATATGACCTCGCTGTGCCTCTCTGTAGGGTGATCTGATTGAATGTTTCATCCCTGTGATTCATAATCGGTCATAAAAAGGTGTAGCAATGGGTTGGCTGCATTTGACCTTAGACTCTTTAAGACGAGATAGATGGCTCTTTGACCATGCTATATAGAAATTGTCTGCCATTTCTTCTGAGTAAACCTGCTGTCAGTGTGCTAAGTTCCATGACATTTTTCAAGGAGATTTTGATTGGCGTTTTTTTGACTTGATTTTCTTCCCCCACATTTTCTCCCTTTTTATTGTTTTCGGACTCTATGCCCACTTGTATGGATTGCCCTGTCCTGTCTTCTTGGCTCTGTGCCCCAAGCCAGGCCCAGCAAGCCTCCTGCCTGGTGGCCAACCTTTCCTCGAACTTCCCCTGAGCGTCATTCTCCTCGGAAGAGAGAAATCCCATGCCCTCACCTGAACTGCTTCCCTTCTCTCATAGTTACTGTCTCCTCGCTTATAACGTTTATGGTGCTCCATCTTGTGTCACAGTCATTTATGGTCCCCATCTTATCTCCTATGTTGATTATACTCCCTCAAGTCAGAGTCCACTCATGACCCAACCAGGACCCTTATCCAAGCAAGGCGCCTGGTACTCATCCTGGTAGGAGCTGTCTGTCCGGATCTCTCCCTCACCTGTGGTCAGAGATGGAGCTGCTCAGGTTTTCTGTTTCTTTAAACGTGGCTGTGCCATTTGGAAACGTTCAACACCACCCGAGTTCTGCTTTAGAATTTAGTGTTTCACTTGTATTTTGAATTATTTTATTCCTAGGAGCCCTTTGTAAACCAATAAGCAAAATATTTTTTAAAAATCTCTATATTTATAGTTTTATTATTTGGTGGTATAATTGTCAAATATCATTCCCAGCACATGATTAAATGTTGACAGACTTATACTCTCATTTTTTGGGCATAGATCAGTTAATTCTGCTTTATTTACTGAACTCTGTTTTATGTATTATTTATTTGCTTATTTCTGATTTATCTGCATTATTTACTCTGTACGATTGTGTTTGCAGAAATCAGAGGTTATTTAGTGTTACCTACTTGTGTTTTATGGGGTGACAGCAATGTTGGTGTCTCTGATTAAAATGCTGTTTCTTCATCCTTCTCTCTGGCTTCTGTTGTTGACTATGGTTCTATTTTTTACCTATCTTTTTTGGTTGCTATGTGAATTAAGATGCATAAAAATCAGTACTTTCAGGCTTAGATGAACTTGTCTATTCTTATTAAAAGTGAGATGAACATATTCTGTGCATATTCCCCTGATGTTTTCCCACCCAGATGGGTCCGATGTCCTGCACTCCATGCTTGACATTATGTGCAGCATTTCCCAGATCAAGCTGGGCCAGGCTGCTGTGGTCGCTGCTGGTGCCTATTTGGTACCCACGGGTGCTTGCCCCGTACTTAACCTGAGGTTGGCAAATATTTGTTGACCCAATTGGTGCCATTATTTTTTCTTCAAGCCCTTTCAAAACGTGGATCCAAGTAAATAAAATAGAATCTAGAACATAGAGTGCGGTGTTTGTGTTTGTCTTTCCTGGAAGCCGGGTGTTCCGTCCTGAGGGCTTCCTCTCCCCTACCCTTCTGTGCCAGTTGGGACCCCGGTGGCTTGTTGGTTTTGAGTTTTTGTAGCTCCAACTTACTTTGTATTTTTCCCCGTGGCAGTTCCTCAGGCTGCTTTTTTACACTGTTGCTCTTCCGTGTGTCCTGTTATCTGTGCTTTTTGTGCCATCTCTCCCTCTTCTGTTCCAGCATTTGACAAATAAGTCATTGTTCATAGAATGAGAAAACATACTGAATTCATCATGTAGTGCATAGTGACAGGCACATCTTCAGCTCTAACACTCAGTTAATTAAACATATATGCAGACAGAGATGAGCACAGATTTACCCTAAGAGAGGGAAAGCTCCATTGTATGTTATATAATCCTGTTGTCCTTCCCTCTAAGTGAATTTCTATTGCAATTAAAATAAGACAGTAAATCTTTAAAGCACTCATGCTGACAGGCTTTTATTGCTAGTCATAAAAACTGAGCAACACAAGACCCAACGTCCCATAAGCAGAAGTGAGCAAAATTCATGAGGCTGAGCAGAAGTAGGTGTCGTTCTGCCTCCGGGGCCTCGCTCTGTGTGGTCTGTGGCTGAGAGTGGCGTCTACAGCTCCAAATCATTAAAATCCAACGCAAAGACCATTCTGTGACATACAAAATTGCATGGGATCCTAGTTTCGTGGATGTGAGTCGATGCTCACAGAAAGAGCCACCCTCTGACACTGACGGCATCACTGACGGTGGCTCCCTAAGGAGACAGGGAGTCGAGGCCTGAGTGCTGAAGGAACTCACTGTCTGGCTTGTCTGAGACAAGTGTCGGCCAGTATGTGGACTGCACAGCATACCGGATCCACAGCAGCTTCTCTTCAGTTTGATAAAAACCATCAAAGATTTTATTTGATTCTTTTCTGCAACAACTGATATTTATCTTGATGCTGTCATGTGGGGTCATGGTTGGGGGCTAATCCCATTGGCCTTCATTTGCCCTGCAAGAAATACTTGGGGGAGCCCCAGAGCACATGTGTGTGGGTGAGCTGTGAGCACTGACACTGAGAAGCAGTTTTGTCTGTTTGTTTTCACTAATTCACTTGTCGGAGGCAGGACCACACTGCAGGAGCTCAGGGTGTGTAGACAGTCCCACCTGACCCTGTGTGAACCGACTGCTCTACCCCAGTGTCCAGAGAGCGCCGGGCAGGGAGCGGCCTCCGCTTACCTCTTCTGGCTGAGGAACAATTGGGAGGGTTTGCTGACAAACGTCCTACTTCAAGAAGGGAGTGAGGTGGCCACACCTATAATCTCAGCACTCTGGGGGTGGCCAGGCTGACCAAAGGTTTAAACCCAGCCCGGGGAATTCAGTGATTTAGAGAGCCCATGTGTATAAGTACAAAATGTAAAACAGGTTGAGGATGTAGCTCAGTGCAAGAGAAAAGCAGAAAGAGAGAGAGACAGAGACAGAGATAGAGAGACAGAGACTCATGAATTTGGAATGATCTTAGTCTTCATACAAGGGGAACAGATTTTTTAAAAATATAGATGCATGGGCCGGAGGGTTAGCTCAGTGGTTCCGGCATCTGCCTCACAAGCACAAGGTCCTGAGTTCGATCCCCGGTAACCACATATAATGCTGAGCGTGGAGACACGCCCACCAGCAATCAACACCGCATACCACAATGCCGGACATGGTGGCTCACGCCTGTAATCCCAGCACTAGGGAGGCAGAGACAGGAGGATTGCTGAGTTCGAGACTTGCCTGGGCTACATAGTGAGCTCTGGGCCAGCCTGAACTACAAAGTGAGACCCTGCCTCAAAAAAAAAAAAAATTATATATGTGCGTGATTTCTTGAACGGGTACAGCTGTTTTTCTGGAGTTTCTCCTCATCCCTGCTCCTCATCCTCCTTTCTCCTCCAAGCCTCCTGCAGCTTCTGTCCCTGTGGCTCCTGCTTCCCCCTGGCTCCCGGCCTCGCGATGCAGGAGGCAGCCTGGCTTTCCCAAGTCCCACTCTTAGGCATAGGAATATCCTCGCTACAGGGAGGTGGAGGCAGCACGCTTGGGAGAACCTTGGGTGCCCAGGGCTGTGTTGGTCAGAGAAAGAGACAAAGCAAGATGAATGAGAGGGGTGCCCATCACCTCCTCACCTCCACCTGGCCCCTAGCCCACCCTGTCCTGTTCCCTCTGCACACTTCTTTACACTGTTTTCTCTTGCTTTCTCCCATGGAAGCAGGATGGAAAATTGTACTGGGGGGGGGGGTTTGAGACACTGCAGGTGTCCCATAAACGTGGCTCCTTGAGTGTCTGTCCTGTGATGATCCCAGACCGTCACCTCCACGAAGCACTGCCCTGTCCCAATCCTTGCTTCAGAGGTGAGTTCGCAAGGCCTGGCCACGCTGGGCACCTGCCATGTCCCAGGCAGAGAGCAGAGGGCTGGCTTTCGTGCTCACGGGCTGTGATCAGAAGACTCTCCGGCTCAGACAGCTGCAGGCTGGGGCTGCGTAGCCAGAAGGGAGCGACCACCAGTGGGTCTGGAGCTTATCGCACAGCAAATGCTGGCCGTCAGCAGAGCCAGTGCAGGGAGGTGGCAGAGGCACGGTGTAAGCGGGCATCTAATGCCTGCTCATGGGGGGGGGTCTGGGGAGAGGAAGAGCTGCACCTCACTGCTGCAGAGGAGGTGTGAGTGCTCCAGCCTCGAGCCCTGGGGAGCCAGCACCTCATGGTGCCCCGCATGCAGCAGCCCTTTCTTCTTATTTAGAAATGATTTCTTCAAATCCCTTCAAACTATGACAGTGTACTGGTGGGGCTAAGAAGCCATTTAGTGTTGGGACTCTAGTTCTGCTTGTAAGAAGGATTTGCTTCTGAGACATCTGTGATGAGAAGTTTCTAAAGACTGCTGTCATTTTAGCATCAGTATCCCACAATGCGGACATGTGTCTGCTTTAGCCCTTTCTAACAGAACAGCTCAGGTGCGGTGATTTATACAGAAGAGACATTTATTTTCTCACTGCTTGCAAGACTGGGAGTCCAAAGTCAAGGACCTGGTGTTTGGCACCTGGTGAGGATTTCCCTACTGCATCCTCAGAAGGTAGAAAGCAGAAGGGCCGGTGCTGCTGGAATAGTCTCAGTCTGTCTTGGTCTGTCTGTCCGTCTGTCTGTCTGTCTCATACTGGGGGTTGAACCCAAGACCTTTGCACCGAGCCGCATCTCCACTTCTTCTATAAATTTTAAATTCTGAGACAGGCTCTCACACCCAGCTGGAAGCTTCTCTCTTAAAGGCCATCCTCCCATCCGTGAGGAAGAAACCCTGGCCCAGTCATTCCTCAATGGCACTGCGTCTGAAGGCCATCACTTCTGAATTTCGCAGGGGACACATGTGACCTGCAGGATTCTCACATCATGCTTCATTCTAACAGGGGTCCATGTCTCCAGGGTGACTTCTTGCTGCCATCCTCTGGATTAGGACACTCTCAGGTGTTGGTCCAGCCCCGCCCCCCAGTCCCACCCCAGGTTCCCCGCGGTGTTCTCTGTGTTAAAGCCATGCCTGGCCCCATCAGGGATTAGGAGACAGGGTGTCTCTCTATGTCCTTTCCTAGAGGGGTCGGGTCTCTTCAGTGTGTGCGGGTGCTGTCTCTTCCTCACCTGGGTCCTCCAGCGTGGGCCCTGGGTCTGGTCCCACTTCATCTTGTGTCCGGGTGTCACAAGTGCTCCTCCACTTGTTGGGGACCCTTGGGCCCCAGAGACCCTGAGGTGCTTCCATCAGCTGCTTGATGCCTCTTGATGTGTTGACTTGGCCGCCCCGGAGGGTCCTGCATCTGGTGGTCACACACATTCATCTCCCAACCAAAGTAGTCTGCAGCTAGAGAGAAGGGAGCGGCGCATTGATGGCCAGAGACGACAGTGCTGAGGCAGGCACTGGATGCCCAGTTGCACTGCTCAGACCCTGAGGGCGTTGATCCTTGGCTGCCACTTGCATTTTTAAAAAGTGTGAAAATAACTCCCTTGCTAATTCCTTTGGGTTTCGTAAGGAGGAAATGGAACGTTACATCTTAAAATATCTAGAAATCATTATTTCAAATGTAAAGTTGCATTCTTTTATTCCATTTCCATGGCGCCAATGTTTAAGAAACACTTACTTGAGCTGGAGAAGATAAAAGCTGTGCTATGTAGATATCATGTATTTGTAGCTTCTCGGTGTGATTTAAATCCCAATTTGTGCCTGATCTTCACTGGATGAATGTATGTAAGTTAGTACTCACTGTGTTGCCGCCTGAAAAGTCCATTATAGTGGCCGGGAGGTCCTGGAATTGGAGTGTTTGGTTCTGGCCTAGAGAACCAGTGTCCTTCTTCACAGTTCCCATGTAACTTGGGCCATCTCTGTGGCTTCTTGCAGGCTTCCACCTCTATCACAAGCTGCCCACCATCGTGCCTGAGAGCTGTCTCCTCATCATGGTCGGACTCCTGCTGGGTGGGATTATCTTCGGCGTGGATGAGAAGTCTCCACCGGCCATGAAAACCGACGTCTTTTTCCTGTACCTCCTGCCCCCCATTGTGCTGGATGCCGGCTACTTCATGCCCACCCGGCCATTCTTTGAGAACATCGGCACCATTTTCTGGTACGCTGTGGTGGGAACGCTCTGGAATTCCATCGGCATCGGGGTGTCTTTGTTCGGCATCTGCCAGATCGAAGCCTTTGGCCTCCGCGACATCACCCTGCTGCAGAACCTGCTCTTCGGCAGCCTGATCTCCGCGGTGGACCCCGTGGCGGTGCTGGCCGTCTTCGAGAACATTCAGGTCAATGAGCAGCTTTATATCCTGGTCTTCGGAGAGTCCCTGCTGAACGATGCAGTGACGGTGGTGAGTGACATGTCCTCTGTGTACCGTGCAGTACCCCATCCATGTCTTAGAAGGGTCCCTTGAAGGCAGAGAGTGAAAGATCCAGCCAAACTTACTCTCTGCAACTGTGCTGCCACAACAGGCCACGACACCAGGCTCAGAGGGTGTCCCAGGTCATTTCACCCGTGCCTGTGACCTGTAGGCCGTGCATTAGCTTTCCCACCCAGAAGCTCAGGGCTCTCACTTCCTGCTTCAGTGTAAGGCAGTAGAAAGGACACAGAGGGAGGGAGGCATCCAGCCAGGTGCACAGGAAGGCCAGGAAGCTTCAGTCTCCATGTGGTCAGCTACCAAACACTCCGAACCCTGACCTTTGAGGGATTCCGTAGCTGTCATTACCTGGGCGGTTGATCATTTCATTGGCCACTGGTGATTAGCTTGACCTTCAGCCCTCTCCCCTTCCCAGAGTGTGAGCTGAGTGTCCCAACCTTGAGGCTTCCTCCTCCCATCCCAAAGCTACTGTCAACTGGTAGTGTTCACTGGTCCCTTCCAAGACTCCCAGGAATTTAGAGGTTGTATTCTAGAAAATAGAGGGCAGATCACAAGTCTTCCTCACAGTATCTTGGCTCCTCATTTGCTCTCGTGTTCTGAGGCTGCTATCTTGAGGTTCCTCATGAATTTCTTTATGACTTGTTTTTACTCACGTGTCCCACTGCCTCCCCCATTTCTGTTTTGCTCTGGGTCCCAGGAAGGTCTTGGGCTGGTGCCTTCTTATCTGGTCCTGGCTATGCTGGAAGTTCTTGACCTTGAGTAAGACCTCTGACAGTTCTCTGTCTCCACATTTTCAAGAGTGGCAGTCTTTGATAATGATGTCAAAGACTTCAGAGTCCAGAGTCTTTGTGAGAAAGAACTAATGTGGTCAGTACGCAAAGAGTAATCGGAAGATATGATGAATGTTTCAATTTTAGAAAAGGACACACTTCTAAGAACAGTGGGATACCAGGCAAAACTCAGGAGAAGCGGGTTAATGAAATGTGCCTTTTACTGTAATCGACTGTTTTAAAGTTTGAGCATTCACGGTGTTTGTGATCACACCTTCTCTGATGTATGTAGTGACCTGTGAAGTACTGATAGCTACTAAGTGTCCTCGGGCCTGTGATGGTTTGTTCATTATGTTAGTGATCGCATCCACTTTCTCTCTCTTTTTTTTCCCCCCAGTATCATTTTTTTTTCAAGTATCATTTTCTGCTACTACTCAACTTACAAATTTCTGGTCCTCATTGTTTTTCCATAAGTAGCTATTCATTTAGAAAGCACAAATGATTGTTGATTCTTTCTTAATGGATGCATAGTTGGAGCCAGAGGCTCTGGTGATTTTTTTTAAATTGAATTATTTATTGGTACAATTTATATACATCTCACAATCACACATAACATTGGGGAATTTATACCAATGTATAACACAGTCAATTCTCATTTTTACCCATATCCCCACCCACCCACACCTCCCCACCCCCTATATACATGCTCTTTTATTTTCTTTCAGAATCATATTTATTCCTTCCCCTCATTACATCCCCACACCAAATTTCCTTTGGAAATTTCCCATTGTACAAAGACTGTCATACTTTCTAGAGGCTCTGGTGATTTTAATGTTAGTGAAATTTATCTCCACCTTGCCAGACATAAGGAGCAGCCCCGGGACTCCCAGGCCTGCAGCCAGTGCACTATCCCCTGGCTGGGGACTCTCAGGATCCTGGGTGGAAAAGCTTGTTCCTGCCTCCAGCCTCTCTGAGTCTTTCCCTGTGGCTCAGCTCCTGATGACAACCTAGGAAGTAGGTTCCTGTTTTGCAGATAAGAAAATTGGCAAACATTAAGAAAAGTGCTTGAGTAACTTAATTTTTAATATGTGTCCGTTAACTCCTCCCATTGTGTTATTTCTGCCTCATTTAAGAGTTTATATAGAAACTAACCCTTCTCCATTAGTTGTGTTCTCCTGTAAAAGCAGATCCCTTAACTAAATAGAATATAATCTCTAACGAAGTCCATTAACTTTATGTGCACATTATTGTGTACAAAATAATTTATTGACAGCTTATTGATCATGTTTTAAAACAGCTACTAAGACATATTTTAAGATAGCTAGCCTACTCAAGGAATCAAATCCACTTCATATATTCTATTATTCATTGACAGTGATTAGTCATTAACCTTTAGTATTAAATTTTAACTGCAATCTCAGTAAAAATATTTTCCAACTCCTAACTTCTTTGGGATCAAGTTTTCCATTGTGATTTATCTTTGATATGTAAATTGTACCCTTGTTGAAGGAGACCACGGATGTGTGAATGTGGAGTTCTCAGAGTGAATCTATTGGGAAAGAACTTTACCAAGAAATAAAATCTCCTTCCAGCAGTCAGTCTGTTCCCAAGAGGCACATGTTTATTCTGCACACCGGCTTCTCAGGCATTTCCCACTCAGAGGGCTCAGTGATCCACTCTTTGAGTTAGTCCAGAGTCGAATTTCAGAAAAGGATCTGGCTCTGTCACTATGGAGAGGGTGTGAGGGAGGCGGGTGACCCAGAGGCGCATCCGAGGGTCCTTGCAGTGTAAGGCACAACACCATCCACTGTGGCTAGGTGGATGGAGAGGGAAAGCTGGTTCGGGGTGGGTATGTGCCCAGCCCAGTGCACAAGGAGGCCAAGTGCAGTGAAAGGGCACAGTGGTGTTCATGGCTGCCACCAGAGACTGTGAGTCCCCATGACTGCAAAGCTTCAAAGGAAAGAGCCTCCTCGGGAGCTGCACACTTGGGGTTGGACACCGCTGGCCCCTGAAGCCAGACCCACAGGTGCTGGTGTGACCAGGTATTTGCCCACCTGACCAATGAGTGTACTACCTGATGCTTCTCTCATCCCAGTGGCTGAATACTGTACTGAATGAATATATGTTAGAAATAGAATAATGTAAAAAAAATGACAATTTTGCCTTCTAGTCAGATACACTTAAAAAATAGAGGCAGAGATGTTTTACAGCAGGCTCTTTGGTCCATTCATCCAGTTGTATTCTTAGGAGAGGCCCAGAAACTCACAGTAAAGGAAAGGCTTTTAAACATGTGGACTTCAATGCTTACAGCAAGGTGATAGTCACAGAAGGACAGAGTGACTCCAGGGAAGATTGAGTGCAGTCATCGAGCAAGGGACTTCTTCAGATCGTGAAAAATCCAACCACAGGGTGAAAGGTGAAAGGGGACAGAACCCAGAATAAATATCTGAAAGCAAGAGGAATCAATATGTGAGTTGTGGATCAAATGACTTCACATGGCAATTTCCAATATCATCCCTATCGGTTAATGCAGGAATGCAGGAATCGGTTAATGCAGGAATCCAGGGCTTAATACATCCCCACTAAGAGGTAAAGTTTCCCTTCCATATTTCCTAGTCATCCACCCTCAACTAGGCTTGGTGAGGGAGAGCTGGCCCCAGAAGAAGCTCAGACAGGCAGTGGCCTTTAACTTCAGGAGATGGAGAGGGTGAGTAGTGATGGTACAGAGCGTAATTTTGATTTGGCAAAGCGCAGAACAGAGCTAAACCTCATGAAGCAAAGGTGAGTGTGCTCTATGATCCACATGAGAAGGAGTTACCTGAACGTGAGGACTGATTCCAGGACAGAGCTGTGCCCATGAGCCACTGCGTGGCCATAATTCGCATCTCTGCTATATGACTTCACTGAATTAAAACACTGTTTTAAATCAAAATTTTAAACATCTAGTTTATTCTTATTTTATGTATGTTATGTATTTATATCTGAAATAATTATAACAGACAGATCTTTGGGCATGTAACAGGATGAAAGGCGCTCATCTGTCAGATGATCTGCGAAGAATTTGGTAGATAGGCATCGCTGGAATTTTAATTCCTCAAATATACAAGTTCCCAGTTGTGATCATCTGTGTACAGAGCCCCTGGGGAGTAGCCCAAGTACATCCTACATATTTACATATAATATGGATGCATAAATTAGCACTTTGCCGCACAAACTCTCTTGGATAACACTAAAAGATTTCACTGGAATGAGCTGCCAGTGGCCAGTCATAGCTTAGAGACTTTTACCTCGGGCTGTCCCTTGGAGTCAGATTCAGCAGCGATAGGGTTGGGGATTGTGGAAGGCTTCCTGGTGGTCGGCGCTCCCACCTCAGGGCTTCCGCGCTCTGTTAGCCCTGTGGGGGCTCAGGCCACAGACTGAGCAGCCTAAGCTTCTGCCCAGTGTGCTGAGGGCACCAGGCCTGACCTGCAGCTCTACTCTGATGTTGAAAATAGAATGGCCCTTTGACAGCCTGAGTTGCCGGAAGCATAGTTTTGGAAGAATTGTGAACTTGAGACTCTCTGTGATGTCACTTCCGAGGACTGAGTGCTGAGCTTCCCCAGTGGCCCCGGGTCAGCCTGCAAGGTAGATGGGTGGGGGCAAGAGGAGAGGAGGAGATCACAGGGCTCTGTGCAGAAGGAAGAGGAGGAGGAGCAGAGGAGCAGGAGGAGGAGGAGGAGGAGGAG
>PVIC010008652.1:0-47626 GCA_004025085.1 Thryonomys swinderianus
TCAGCAATCCTCCTGTCTCTGCCTCCCAAGTGCTGGGATTACAGGCGTAAGCCACCACGTCCGGCATTGTGGTATGTGGTGTTGATTGTTGGTGGGCGTGTCTCCACGCCCAGCATTATATGTGGATCCCGGGGATCGAACTCAGGACCTTGCACTTACGAGGCAGGCGCCGGAACCACTGAGCTAACCCTCCGGCCCTATGCTTATTTTTTAACAAGTACCTATTTATTTAGTGTAGTTCCCTCTTTATAGTTCCCTAATCTTGACAACCAAACATTTGCAAAACCAACTGAAAGTAGAAAAATACACTGAGTCTGAGTTCCAGTTCCATCCCAGGTCAGCGTTACTGAGTGCCCACTCTACGTAGGGACGAGATGGAAAAGCAGCCAGTTAGGGACACTGTCCCTGCCCTGCACCAGCCTGCTCTCTCCTTCTTCTTTATGCTGACTTTAAAATCTGTAGCTCTCCTCTGCACAAGAGCAGGGAACCCCTCTCCAGCAGGCCTGCCCGTGCCAGGGCATTTTCCAGGGTTTCTGGCTCCCTGCACCCACTTTCAGCATCTGGCACTCTGGAGAGCACTCCTCTCCAAGACCCAGGTGATGAAGCATTCTCTGAGCAGAATAGGCTTCTTTTCTCACAAGCTTCAAATTTCTTGTTCACAGGGACCTTTTAACTTGTAGTTTCCTATGTCTTGTTTTGTTATCTTTATGTCAGGATAGAACTTCACTGTGTTGTCCTGGCTGGTCTAGAGCTCCTGGGCCCATGACCCTCCCACCTCAGCCTCCTGAGGGTCTGGTCTCCAGGCCTTGCACATCACACCGGGCTTCCCTTCCTGTCCTGTTTGGGTTGTTGTGAGTTAGGGTTTTGCTGTGTATTTGAGCCTGGCTTTGAGCTCACGGAGATCCTTCTCCCTCAGCTTTGTGGTGCTGGGGTCCTAGGCACACACCCCCACGCCTGGCTTTATATCCTGTTTTATTTCATCTCAACACAATGCTCTTATAGCTCTGTGTTAGCTTACAGAGTTTGCCATAGTGGATTTCGAGTTTCATGAGATTAGGAGCACTGATTTCCTTCTCCCTGGTGTATTTCTAACAGCTAGGAAAAGCCTTGAAATTTGTGCATTTGAACTCCCTTTTAAAATATTAATGATACAGTAAAAAAGACACACTTAATATCTGTCTCCAAATTACACTCCTTATATTTTTAATTAGGAGCCTAACCAGATCCAAAGTGATTCACATGAAGTGTAGGTTGGATGTACTTGTTACCATTCAAGGTGTTTTTTTATTTGCCTTTGGCTGCATGTTTCTCTTGGATACAGGCAATAATAATGCAGAGTAGTTGTTTGTTAGACCAAGGATCTTCCAATTATTCAATTCCTCATTTAACTGACTAGAAAACTGAGGCAGACTCTCAGAAGTGAAATTAAATTTTTCTTTAAAAAACATACTGACAAGGTTAATGTTTAGTCTTTAATTTTGTAGTTGCTAAATAATTTGAAAAAAAAATGTTTTTAAGCGCTCTTTATTTGAAGAAAATCCTGTTCTGTCACATTAATCCTGCACTTAAGAGCACCATCTACTTCTCTGTTTAGTAAGTTGTCATGCATAAATGGGCTTATGATACTTAAGTAATTTTCACTGCAGAACTTTTCCAGTTTGAATTTGTAATTTTTATTATGAAATGTCAAGCATATAGAAAAGTGTAGGATAATGTAAAAGATTTCTGTGAATCCACCAGAGAATAGCAAATGTTAAACAACTTCTAAAAAATAAAAGGCAGGCATAAACCCTGTCCTTGAGTTCATCATCCTTTTCTCAGTGTATCTTGTGTGCGTAGCACACTGCAGGTGCTCCTGATGTTTAAGGGTTGGAGTGGCAAGAATCTGTAATTAACAGCCATACAAGCCTGATTGCAAATGAGAAATAAACGACCTTATATACTTTATATTTAAAAGTACATTTATGCATGACGTACAATTAATGTAGTGTCTAGTCTTGCCAAAGTTCACATGACATAACCTATCCGTTTTGTGTAAAAGCCAAGGTAAGCATCGCTACAGTAGTGAGTAACCTCCACACCCAAGTCTCAGTGCCCTCACCAGCAACACTGGCCACTGCGGGATGCGGAAGTATCCATGACGCGTGTTCTGTAAGGCTCAGGATGTGTCAGAGGGAAGGCTCTGCCTGTGACCAGCATTTCCAGGACAGACGCTGTGCCGAGTCCTGCTGCTTTGGGAAACACCAATAACAAAGCTATGCAGTCTTTGTTACTAAACAGAATAGGGTGCAGTTGAGAGTCCAGATCACAGCAGTATGAAAAGGCGAGGGTTTTGGTTTTGATATTTTGAGGTAACCACTAAGGATGGGAAGCAGATTTTTTTCTAGAAAAAGATTACAAACTTGAATGTATTTAATGTATTGCAAAATGTACTTTTTAAAAGCAAACTATTGTGAAATAACTTACTCTTAAACCACAGAAGAATTTTTCAAGGATTACTGAAAAACGAGCTGGTTACAAATTCAGGGTCACCAAAATTTGCGTGAAGATTGCGGGAAATTGCATAGTGGTGAGGAGGAAAAATGTTAGCCAGGATGGAAATATTAACCAGTCTGTAAGTGATTCCCAATATATAAATAAAATCGTAAACAGTTTCATAATATTAGTTTCTCACATATGTAGAGTTGTTTTTGCGTTTCTGCAAGAAGTGAATACTTGCTTTAAGAGTTAAAAAAAAAAAAAAAACACTTAAGACCTTCCGCTACCACCTCGGGAAACGAGGACCCCAACGGATGACACCTTCCTCCGCTGCCCCCCGCCCCGCCTCCGCGGCTGGGCGGTTGCGCCTGCGCGGGGCGGGGCCGCAGGATCGCGCGGCATTGTGGGCCGGGCTGAGCGCGTCGCCGAGGCGGGGCGGGGCGCGGCGCCGTTTGTTTTCTGGGCCTCGGCTCGCGCGCCCTTCCCTGTCGGCGGCGTGCGGCGGGGCAGAGAAGCGGTGGCGGCGGCGGCTGTGGCTTCGGGTCCCCTGCTCTCCTCTCCCTCCCCCCTCTCACTGTTTGTTGTGTGTTTGATGTGTTAAAGCAGGAGCGAGCCCGCGAGCAGCCATGAGCAGCGCGACCGTCGTCCCCGGCCCCGCGGGCCCGGGCCCCAGCGGCGGGCCGGGCGGCGGCGGCGGCGGCGGCGGCGGCGGCACCGAGGTGATCCAGGTGACCAATGTCTCCCCGAGCGCCAGTTCCGAGCAAATGCGGACGCTCTTCGGCTTTTTGGGCAAGATCGACGAACTGCGCCTCTTCCCGCCGGAGTGAGTATGCCTAGGCCTGGCGGCGCTTGGGCCTACGTGGGGCGCCGGGCCTTGGCTTGGGGCGCCCTGAGCCAGAAATTCTAGCATTTTCTGTTTAGTTCACCGCCCCTAAAATTGGGCCAGTGTGGGAGTTTTTGCTTCGAAACTGCACTTTCGATATTTTTCAGTTAAAGGATAAGTCCGTTTTTTGAAGAAAAGTATTTTTCGTGTTCTTTTTCTTTTTTGCGATCTTTGGAAGAAAGGTAACCGTTTTCCAACTCTATAGTATTTTTTTGTGTGTGTTAAAATTGGTAGGTTCACAGATGTACATATAAAAATAAGTTACGGTATTTCGCGGTTGTCTTATAGAATGTTGAAATCTTGACTTTATTGTGTTACTCGTCGTGGAAATGATAAAAATTTTAAATCACTGGAACAGAAAAAGATATTAAAGGTCAGGCATAAAAAATACTGCAGCCAAAATTTGAAATAACGTGCTCTTTGGGAAGGTTATTAGAAAAGTGGAAATTCAAGTATAACTGTCAAATTCATGTAAAATCCATCATGTTGAGAATTTTCTGATGTTAAATTCTCAACAGGAAATTGAGAAGCCTCAGTGAATCTACCGTTGTATACTAAATCTTTCTGTACATTTCTTTTTTTTTTTTTTTTTTTTTTGCTTTTTGGAGACAGGGTCTTGCTTTGTAGTTCAGGCTGGCCCTGAGCTCACTATGGTGCCCAGGCAAGCTGCCGCGAACTCAGCAATCCTCCTGTCTCTGCCTCCCGAGTGCTGAGATTACAGGCGTGAGCCACCACACCCAGCATTATATGTGGTAACCGGGGATCGAACTCAGGTCCTTACGCTTGCGAGGCAGGCGCCGGAACCACTGAGCTAACCCTCCGGCCCTTTCTGTACATTTCTGATCAATAAATCAGTTGACCAAAGTTAGTCATAAAGAGGTATTGGTCAAGTATCAGTGTATTTCATGACTTTTTACCTCAAATGTTTTCACCTGACTATTGGTGTCTTCATGTAGGTTGCTAATTTTAAAATTTTTTTGAGACAGGGCCTTGCTTTGTAGCTGGCTCTGAGCTCACTATGTAGCCCAGGCAAGCCTGGAACTCAGCAAACCGCCTGTCTCTACCTCCCGAGTGCTGGGATTACAGGTGTGAGCCACCACGCCCGGCACTGTGGTATGTGGTATTGATTGCTGGTGGGCATGAGTCTCCACGCCCAGCATTGAATGTGGTTACCGGGGATCAAACCCAGGACCTTGTGCTTGCAAGGCAGGTGCCGGAACCTCTGAGCTAACCCTCCAGCCCGCTAATTTTAAATTTTAAAGAAAGTGCACATGTGCACTTTAGGGTGCAGTTAGCAGTTTGATGAGGCATAGGATTCTGGGAAGTACATAGATTTTGAACAGAGGTGTGGTTTGCTCTGGTAATGGACAAACTTTCATAACACAAATATATAGAAATAAATGTTTTGCTGTGTCTCTTCACATGACATTTAAGTTGCTTGTAAAATGAACTGTATAATGGACAAAAATAAGGTAACATTTGATGGTTGTGATACTATTACTGGAGTATTTGAGTTACTTCATTTAATTGCAATATAATTTTTTATAGTGCCAGAAGTTACTAAGAAACTTCATTATAGTTGCTGACCTAAAATGCTTTATTCTCTGGAGAGAATCTTTTTGATGCACTTGGAAAAGATAACAAAACAGGGGCTAGCGTTTTCCTGGTTCATTTTTTCACCTAGAGCTTGGACAGTTTGGGCAGGCAGGAGTCTGGCTTTTTGTTTTATAGTTCTTTGTACCTAGGGCAGCTCCTGGGAGATTGTGTATCTAGGAACAATCTGAGTGCTTTCTCTACATGCAGAGGAAACTTTCCCCCTATTAGAAACTACTGTATTAACACATTTTTGCTCTTTGCCTCCCTCCTTTCACATTGCCAGCTTCAAATCACTCTTTTTCCAAAACGGTAGAAGATTACAATGAGTTACATTATCTCTTGTGGGCTTTAGGATTTGAACAGTAGTGTAGGTGGTTACTTTTATTTCTTTAGAGTTGTTTCCCTCTGTCTATAAACTCACCCAAATTTCTGCAGTGTTTGACAGGAATGATTTGCTATGGATGCCCAAAGGTCAAAAAAAATTTCACTCTTTACTCGTAGTGATCAAGGGTTCAAGTATAACATTTCAGCTCAATTTTTCTGTGATTATGTGTGGTTTTTAATTCCCTATGGAGGCATTCATAATGGCCTGGGTGTGCCCATGGGTGCTAATTTCCTTCCACCGTTTGTCAGATGTTACTCTACTCACAGAAGCCTTTCCTCACCATCATTTATCAAAGTACATACAGTGCCCTGATTGTGATCCAGCTTCATCTTTTTGTATCATGCCTGTCACAAACTGACAGTTTAAGTTCAACCATCTCCCTTTTGTAGAGTATGAGGCCCTTCAGTTCCTCAACATATCTGAAAGGTGTTTTTAAAGTATATCTAAAAGTGCGTATTTAAAGTGTCTTACATACACCTCCCCCGAGCTCTCAGTTCATAAGGCCTATTTTAGGGTAAGTTTTCTGGGGTTAGACCAGACATTTCCATGGCACGCTTGTTAACGTTTCCTGTATTGTGTTTCTAATTGAATCCATGCATTTTTTAAGTTCCTTTAAGGCCAAAACTACTGTCATAATTTTTATGTAGGTACCTACTCAATCTTCACAGTGCAGTAGGACACCCCTGTGGTTCAGCAAAAGTGTCTGTCATTGTGCCCTGTGCTAGTGTTGTGTAAAGAAAGGCTGTCATTGGGGCCAGAGATTTAGCTCAGTGGTTCCTGCGCCTGCCTCGCAAGTGCAAGTTCCTGAGTTTGATCCCCTGTAACCACATACAATGCTGGGCGTGGTGACTCACGCCCACCAGCAATCAATACCACATACCACAGTGCCCGGCATGGTGGCTCACATCTGTAATCCCAGCACTTGGGAGGCAGAGACAGGAGGATTGCTGAGTTCGAGGCTTGCCTGGGCTACATAGTGAGCTCAGGGCCAGCCCTGAACTACAAAGCAAGACCCTGTCTCAAAAAAAAAAAAAAAAGAAAGGCTGTCATGTTTTGTTCCTAAAGCACATAGTGTTAGACCCAGCATGTCTTGAGTGTCTGTCTTTAAGATACACCCTTTCCACATTTATCCTGGTCATTATAAACTCAAACTCAGAAGGCTTATTTGACTCTGTTTTACAAGTGAGTGAACTGAAAGTGGGTAGGTTTTTGTCAGCCCAAATACACTACCAGAGTCAGAATTAATTACTGTTTGAATCCTAGTGTGTGACTGTCCTTTTCCACTTGATCAGAAGTTTGTTAGTTTAGCCAGAATATACAAGTTGTTTCATTCTTCAAATCAAATGTTTTGTTCTCATAGGAAATTATAACTGAAGTGCTTCTCAAATAGTGGTCCCAGAGAAGCATGTCAGGTGTATATAGAACCTGAAAGCTGCTGTAACACTAAATATATTTTTAGGTCATTAGTAGTTATTATGTGACTAAATGTGAATACCTTGGAGATCTTACAGTAACAGTGTAGTTAGATGAGAGAAATAATTTAATTCACTGCTAAAGAAAGTTTTGGTTCAACAAAGACTTCACTGTATTTTTCATTGCATAGTGAAGGAGAGGGCATGTTAAGTCCCAGAATTGAGTTTCCAGGTGAGTGTTAGCTTTGTCACATGCCATATGTGACTCTTAGAGACTAATAGGTACTTGTGTTCAAGGCCAGAATTCTCCATTTGGAAGTGGCCCAGTGTTAAGACAGGCATTAAAAGGCTGTTCCCTATGGCCGGAACGTGAGGTTCTCCCACTTGGTTCGCTGTGCATGTCGTCCAGGGCTCGTGAACCAGAGCTCTCTTTAGAAAGGGCTTCTCTGGTTCCGTGAGCCTCCAGGAAACAGCAGCATTCAGAATTTTTTGTGCACATCCTATAAGATGGTGAGACAGCTCCCCAAGGATGCTGAGCACCTGAGGAACCAGCAGCAGTACTCGGAGCTCGGGGACAAAAGTTCGTGGAATTAGCTTTACCTGCTCGGCTCTTCATTTCTCCAGCATCATCTATGCTGTCAGCAAAAGAGAGGGAGACAATGGTATTTTTAGGAGTGAGAGTCACATAAAGTAAATTGTGATGAAAAGCACAGGAATGTGACTGTGGAGCCAGATAGTGACAAGGCATCTTTTGGATCAGAAAGGAGTCATTTTCCAAGTAGGGTCTTTGCTACAGTACTCAGATTATTTATGACCGATGTTCATTCCACTGTCTTTCTCAGGTTTTGATGCAGCCAAAATAATGCTGTCATATTCCCATGACATTAATGGGTAGACAGTTTATGGCTCATTTTTCAGATTGCCAAGTAAATGGCAATGGATCATGAACAAAGAGTAGGGCTTTCTAGTAACTGTTCATTATATGGTGAAGAACTTTATGTTTGATAGTTTCTTTTTTTAGTAGAGTAACAATAACAATTAGAGGGCCGGAGGGTTAGCTCAGTGGTTCCGGCGCCTGCCTCGCAAGCTCAAGGTACTGAGTTCAATCCCCGGTGGCCACATACAATGCTGGGCATGGAGACACGCCCACCAACAATCAACACTGCATACCACAATGCTGGACGTGGTGGCTCACGCCTGTCATCCCAGCACTCGGGAGGCAGAGACAGGAGGATTGCTGAGTTCACGGCGGCTTGCCTGGGCACCATAGTGAGCTCAGGGCCAGCCTGAACTACAAAGCGAGACCCTGTCTCAAAAAGCAAAAAAAAAAAAAAAAACAATAACAATTAGAAATATAAGTGCCTGCTGTTTTCCTAAGGCATGGTGATAGGTGTTGAAAATGAGGTGATAGCATTAGGAGAGGTTTTTAATTTAGTGGTAAGAACATGATGTCAGAAAAGAACTAGAAATGATGCAGCATTCTTTTGTGCACTTGGGTGCAGCATTGTTCAGTTTTGGAGTAGTGCCTCACATGAAACAAACCGGCTTTTCAAAAACATTCAGCAGTAAGTCTCCCACAAATGGCTTCAGTTTTTTGTAGACAAAATGTCGAATTTGAACCCCAATTAGGTTCTGTGCGTAGTATGAGAGATTCCTCTAATTCTGATGGGTTTGAGTTTTCAGACCTCATGTTGATCCTTAATGCTAAAAATTCTTTTCTTGTTAGTGTCCATGTGAGAAGAAACTTCGTTTTCAGTGAATATATGTGTATTTGAATAACTATTGTAACTAAATCTGACATAATTAGTTTTTTGTGTACACATGAACATGTCTTATTACAAAAGTTAAGAGACTATAATATTAAAATATATTATAGGCTTGTTAGAATATGTAATCAGCTTTTTAACGATAAAGGGACAGTTCTCTTTCCTGGGCACATAGTCAATTGTTGGAGGAAATCAGAGAGACAGGCTCAGTGGTTTCTCCACCATAGGCGGTGCTTTGGTGATTGACATGGAGTGGCAGCCCAGGGTCCATCCGTGTGTGTGTGTGTGTGTGTGTCTGCACACACAGGTGAATTCAGTGAACTGGGCTGCTGAGATCACTCCAGCTTTATGGCATTGGTTTTCAGATGACCTCTGGTGTGCAGCTGGGGAGCAGCTTTGTCTTTATCTTTTTCTTGCACTTTAGGATTTTCTAATAGAAATTAGAATCATTGTATGCTGTTTCTTAACGTGTACTCCTTGCATTATTATCTTGTAGTGCTCTAGTTTGCACTTCTCATTTTTTTTGAAGAAACAATTTCCTGAGGGAAGTAGCTCTTTCATTGAAATTGTACAAGTCGGGAAATGCTTATGTTTTGCTTATGCTTAAAACTTTTCTGTTCTCTCCAAGAGCTCCAAGCCAGAAAGCCAATTTCAGGTGTCTAGGGGTTCCTGGGTGCTAACTGTGGAGGCTGATGCAAGAAAGCGGCTAGTTCAAGGCCCATCTAGGTTGTGTAGTTTAAGATCAAGACCAGTTTGGAGTACATTTGAGACTCTTTATCTTTTAAAGAACAAAAATTCTTTTTTTGAGGGTTAGCTCAGTGGTTCCGGCGTCTGCCTCGCAAGCGCAAGGTCCTGAGTTCGATCCCCGGTAACCACATATAATGCTGGGTGTGGAGACTCTACGCCCACCAACAATCAACACCGCATACTACAATGCCGGACGTGGTGGCTCACACCTGTAATCCCAGCACTCGGGAGGCAGGGACAGGAGGATTGCTGAGTTCGCGGCGGCTTGCCTGGGCACCATAGTGAGCTCAGGGCCAGCCTGAACTACAAAGTGAGACCCTGTCTCAAAAAGCAAAAAAAAAAAAAAAAAAAAAAAAAAAAAAAAAACAAAAAAAACAAAAATTCAGCTGATAATCAAATTGATGCACTTCTCAAAGTCCGTTTTTCCTCTGAGAAATTAGCTGTAAAGACAAGTTTCTGCACCAAAACTCATGGTTAGCCTAGAGTTGCTGTTGGGCGCTGGGAGGTGAGGGAGGTCAGTGATTCACACATCCCTAGGCTCAGGCCTCAGCACCACAGAAACACAGTTGCTACTGTGAAAAACATTTTACTATTCTTTGGTCTCCATTTTGAGACTAGAAAATGAATTTTAAACCTGATAGGTTTTGGATTTAAATAGAGATTGTCGTTTTTTGTCTACTCTACAGTTACCTCATTACTTCAGTGGGCAGTGAATATTTTCTTTCAAAATTAATTTAAATTAATTTACAGTTATGGATACAAGTGCTGGTTTGCAAGTTATGCGTTTATGTTTCCCCTGATAATTCACATTCTCTTTTGTGTTGTGTGTTTTCTTTTTTAGTGACTCACCCTTACCAGTCTCATCTCGTGTCTGCTTTGTTAAGTTCCATGATCCAGACTCGGCAGTTGTGGCACAGCATCTGACAAACACTGTGTTCGTTGACAGAGCTTTGATAGTCGTACCGTATGCTGAAGGTTTGTGCTTTGTTTACCTACCTATGCGGCCTCCTAAGATGACCGTCTACCGCAGTGTAGCTGTAGTGTGAGCGTTAGTAGCCTGTTAAAATTTCAGTGGTTAACATTTTGAAACCCTTGTTATACTGCAGTGTGTGTTGTTTACTTGCAGATTATTTTAACTCTAATAATTAGGTAGTGGGTCTTTTAAAAAAATATTTAACCCTGTGCTTTCTTTAAAACATTTTTAAGTTCTTAAACCATATCCCTACTTGTAAGTCTCTGACATACATCTACTAGTTTTTGTGAAAAAGTCCCAAAAGTAAAATGATTTACTCATACTATGTATACTTATGAGAGACTTTCAATTATGCATGATGTTATATAAATAAATGACTAGGTTGTATTTCCATTATGATTTCTCATACTGGTAACTTAAGAAATCCCACATTGAATTCCAGTATACCAAGGGTTGCAATGATTTTAAGTTTTGTGAAAATACAAGATTTCCTATAGTTTAGGTGCCAGATGGGCACTGGGTGTTGTGTTTTTATGCCAGATTTTCTTGTTCATTCTTGTTATATTTTCTAGAATATCTCTAAATAATAAATTCTTCTCTTTGTTATTTGTGTGTGTGATTTTTGTAGTGGAGAAGGCAAATGCAAAACTTCCAGATGACTGAAAAACAGTGGGTCCTCTGCAGCTACAGGGGATTCTAGACATTAACTAAAGGCCAGCAAGCACTCCAGTGCCCAAGTTTTCCCTGGTGTGACCATTTGTTAACTACATTTTCTCTCTTTTTACATTTTAGGCTGTTAAAAGTAATTTGACAGAAAAAATTGAGCAGGTTTTTTGGATCTAAAAAACCACTGTGACAAGACAACATTATTTCATACCATTTTGTAAAATTTTCTGAGGCATATTTTATAATTTGATTGTTCCCAGTGTACTGCTACTTGATTTGCTTTTTGGTAACTATAAATTTTGATTGAAGAAATCATTAACAATAAAATGATTAGATTTTAAGTAAATACTTTATTACATATACTGACCAGGATTTACATGCCTTATGCTTTTCTTTAATAAACTGGTCAGTAGAAACAGCCTTGTTATTGTTCATTTTAGTTGTTGTCTTAGATCTTTGAATACAAATGTAAACATTGACTTTATGTCTTGTAAGGTTGTGAAATGTCTATTAAGTTCTAGAAATTGTCTTTGGATTTCTAAGGAAAGGAACTTGTGTTCAGAGCTGGGTGAAGGCGAGCTGTATTGTAACAGTACTTCTGTCTCCCATTGCATAACGGTGCCCAAGCACAGTTTTAAGGTGGACAGACCTTAGTTACCTTTTGGTTAAACAATGATGCCATTGTGTTTGTTGTAGGTTAAGACCTAACTACCAACCAAAAGTTTTAGAATTCAAGTTTAGGATGAGTAAATATAAATGATAGGCCTGGAAACACGAGTCAGATCACGTGAGTAATGTGCAAAACTTTGTAGTCAGCCATTAAGAGTTTTTATTGGCTAAGTATTATAGTTCTCAAGTCTGAACATAATATAGTATATCATATAATTGGCTTTTATAGATAGTTTTAGACCATAGTAATTTTTAAAAATCTCTTTTTAAAAGTGAGGTTTTGGGGAATATGTAAGAATTATAGAAATGTTCAAAACTCTGTTTCTGCCGTCTTCAGTTCATGGTGTAGTATGCTGTATTAATGTTGCCTTCGCTGCATACGGAATGTGTTCAG
Organism: Thryonomys swinderianus; assembly: GCA_004025085.1. Lineage (NCBI taxonomy): Eukaryota > Metazoa > Chordata > Mammalia > Rodentia > Thryonomyidae > Thryonomys > Thryonomys swinderianus. Next base: position 11,970 of record PVIC010008652.1, read on the forward strand.
CCCCTTTGCCGCCAGTCACTGCGCTTTAGCTTTTACACTGGTGGTGGCTCTTGGCCAGTGTTTTAGAGCAATAGACACAGACTTTACGGTAAGAAACAGTCTGAATTGGTAAAAATGAGATAATCAGATTTGGAAGGAACTCTTAATAGTAATGCATTTGGGGGCTATTTTAGGTTCCTCAGTTAATGTTTGTTTCTTTTGTCTGTTTCTTTTTCTTTCATTTCTACACATTCATGCAGTATTTCATGGTTCTATCAAAGCAGCAGTAAAAAAAATACTCTTGACGCATGAAAACTGGTGAGGGGCCTCATTGCTATTTTTTAAATTGTAGTTTTATTTTTAAATAGTCTTTTTTAATCAGAGGATCAGATGCATGATTTTTTTTTAATGGATGCAGATCTTCTATCAGGTGTCTCAGTAAATTCAAGAGGATTTAGTTGCCAGAAATATTGCAAATGCACTAATTTGAGTAAGATGTTGATACTTAATATATCCTCTTGAGACATAATTTTGCATGCAAAATTACCCCTAAATCTCTGTAGGTTTGTTAATGTTGATGCATTAATGCCCTGTATTTAAACGGTTTCCCCCCCCTCCATAACTCCTGGTATCTAAATCTATGACGGCTCTGGCACAAACAAGATAACAGTGCTGTGTAGTGTACATTTGTTTATGTTATCGGCACTTCTCAGTGTAGGAGGAAGGAACCATTACCTTTATTTAACAGTGGTTTTTCTTTTTTGTTGTTGTGTTTTACAGTTCTTTTCCCTGGTTCAGCCTGAACTATATACCAGGCCCTGCTGAAAATACCACCCAACAGTTTTCTTCTGCAGCTTATCCAGTTTCTCTTAAGTGCCCTGTACATATTGTATGTTTTATGATGAGATGCAGTTTCTTAATATGTATTACAGAAATACTACTGGTATTTGCAAATATGTAGTTTAATTGTATTATTGAACTCTCATTTTGGGGGCTTGGGCACATTAACAGATTAATCCGTCTGTATAGGGCTTTTGCTGTCGGCTAGAATTTAAATTGTCTACATAAATATTTGTATTAGGACCCATAGATTTTATCTGAATACACAAATTAGGCCTTAAGAACAGACATACATGTCGCTTTGGGCTTACGGAGCTAAGTTAGTCTCAAACTGACACTATGGCATTTCTGGTATGATTAGCATGGCACATGTTGGAACATAAAAGCATTTAACTGCACAGGTAAGGAATGTGCCATGTTTTACTTATTTTCGCTCTTTCTCTCTCTCTTTCTCTCTCTCTCTCTCTCTCTCTCTCTCTCTCTCTGTTTCTCCCACACACACATCCTGTGTGTATTCAGAGATCTTCAGAAACATTCGTGTCCATTTTCATGAGCCAGCAAAAGCCCTACGCTTGATTCCAACAGAATATTTCCTTACATACTTTCTTCTCTTAAGTTTTACAAAATTTGTATGGTAGGTGTAAAAATCATAGTAACTGTACCATATTATTAACCCCTAAATCAAACTTTTTTTTGTCTTGTGTATCTTGATTTTTCTGTGTGCTTTATAGTGAAGCAGCCGACACGAGTCGTTGTTCATAAAACAGCTTTTGAAAGTTGAGAGCACACCCCTGGAGAACCGACTGTGCTTGCTTACGTTTGGTTCATGACTTAAAAATCGAGTACAGGTGATGAAATCTTGGCAGTGTTAACAAAAAAGTAGTGTGTATTGTGCTATTTTTTTTTTACTCTAGAAACTTAACCATTTGTAGAGAAAAAGGAAACATTTTCACACATTGAAGTTTCATTCTGACATAAAATTAATGATAAATAATCATAGCAATCAAGCTTTATATTTTAGCGAGCATAAGTACTTTCAACAAACTCAGGTGGTGTATCAGGGAGACATTTTCTGGGTGTTTTTGTGTGTTTTCTGTCTTGCCAAAGAGTGTGTTCTCATGCAAGGATGTTTCTCTGCAGGAGTTATTCCTGACGAGACTAAGGCTTTGTCTCTGTTGGCACCAGCTAACGCAGTGGCAGGTCTTCTGCCTGGTGGTGGACTCCTCCCGACACCTAACCCACTGACCCAGGTACCTGCTGTGTGGGACTCTGAAGGAAGTAGCTGAGTGCTCTTGAGAGCTTCTGCTGGTGCTCGTACTTAACAGCAATGCTCCATGTACATCTTGCTGGAGAAGTCTGTGTTACAATAAATAGTGCAGAGACTCCTGGAGAAAATGGTCATCTTTAAACTATTCTAAGTATCATAAAGCGTCAGTACTACTGACTCTGCTTTGGCTTACAGAGTATTCTGACTATATTGTGGGCATACTACAAAGTAGATTTGGGCCAGAAAAGAAAATGAAACTGCACTGATGGTTCTTAAATGAAGCCTTCTTCCACTGCCCCCTCTTCTTTCTTGAAACCCCTTGTTATCTTGCTATTGTCTTGGGGTTGAATTAAGTGGGAGGTTTGAAAATAGAGGGATTCTAGATGAGAATTTTGATATGGGGGACACAGAATAAAGTTGGTTAGAATTATTCTTACAGTGCTTTGGGAGGGCATATTATTTTAAATAGGTGAGTTTATTTTGGTTTTGCAGTGCTAGGAAATCAGTAAGGGCCCCAAGCTGGCAGGCATTTCAGGTAGCATACATTCTGCTGACTCAGATAGGTGACCAGTCAGTGGTCTCAGAGATAATAGTGAGTGGTGATCCTCACACACCACTAGAGGTGTGTGAGAGTGTCCTTGCCATCATGTTGCCATTGTAAATTACTGGTTTGGTTAATTATGACATGAATGGTAGTATCTTGGACAGATCCGGGGTTCCCAGCCCCTTTGGGTCTTACTTTATGCCTTATGCCCTAGGTCCTGCTGTATGGGATAAGGGCCTGAATCGTCACTAGCTCTTTTTGCTCTGGGAAATTATGTGCTCTGTAAGGCAGTAGTAGGAAAGAACACCTTTTACCTGTGCTGTTAGGTTTAAAAAAAAAAATGTAATGCTTTGTATTTACTGCACATTAATTGAAAGTAGGTGAGACTAAAGCACATCTTCTGGGGAAACCCGGACTGCCTATAAAGTTTCTGGGCTCTGCATTTTTTTGTGTTTAGAGTTAATCAGAATTTTCAAGTAGGACCACCACTACATATTAAGGTGAATGGGGAACACTTGATAAGAGGAATTGTTAACCATTAAGAGGACGTTCATTACTAGGGGATGTCTGAACACAGTCATTACCATCTATGAGATGACATAGAGGCAAAAGGAGAATATCTAGACTAGAGTGCTCGAGGCTTCCTGAAACTCAGGCCTCTGAAAGTGTGGCTGGGCCTTCTCTCGGATACCCACAGAACTCAAGGGGAAATTCCTCATAGAGATAGCACCAAAACCCCTTGGAGCCAGTGGGGGCCACTGGGTATCCCCAGTGGGGCTGTGGGAACGGGGACCTGGGCCCTAGGAGAGAGGATCCCTGTCCCCAGCCAGTGTCCTCTAGCACTCCACATGCAGAGGGCTTAATTCCTGTCTGTGGTCAAAAGAAATACTTAAAAGGGGCCCACATATAATAGTGCAAAGAAAGTGGATTTGTAATTGGCCTACACAAGAATGGGTAAAATGTTTTCCCTTGCATCTTGGTTTTATTTCATTCTCCAGCAAATGAGAATTTGGACCTTGACTTAGAGAAAGATTCGACAGAGTATGCTCCTTTCTGTGAGCCACAGCTATGCCCACTTCTCTATTATCTGTGGCTATTTTTGCACTCTAGTCTGAAGTCCATTTGTGTATGTGTGTGTCGAGTGGTTGCAAGACAGAACCCGAAAGCCTGCAAACCAAAACCAGTTATAGAAAGTAAGAGCTGACCCCTTGTCTAAGGAAAAAGGGAAGCGTTAAAGAAACCTCTGCCTTTCTTGACAGATTGGCGCTGTTCCATTGGCTGCTTTGGGAGCTCCCACTCTGGATCCTGCCCTTGCTGCACTGGGGCTTCCAGGAGCAAACTTGAACTCTCAGGTACGGAGAGGCCCAAAACTCACTGTTTCATGTCAAGACAGGAGATAGCTGCGGTATCCTACTCTTGCTTTTGGCTTAGCTCAAGTTGTTAACAAAGATGTGAATGGTCACTGAATTAGGCTCTTAGAGTTCAGAGCATCATTGCATCATGGTGACAGGGTGGTCACATTCTTTATTTTACTCATGGAAATTTATGGGGTTTTCTTTTTCTTACTTTGATTTTTGTCATTGCAATTTAAGCTTTTTTTCTAAAGTCCTAACGATTTTTTGGGTGATGCTCCACATCCTTCATAGTAACCTTCGTCCTCACCTGTTTTTAAAATTTGTTTATTTTTATTTTGAGATAGGATCTCACTAAGTTTCCTGGCTAAGTTTCGACTCGGGATCTTCCTGACCCAGTCTCCTAGTGTGCTGAAGTTATAGGTGTGTGCTGCCATGTCCAGCTTCTGAAGTCCTAATTTTTGGGAAATCTTGTGATACGCAACTTAAGGAATTTAAGTTTTTAGTATATCTTTAAAATATTTCATGACCTCTGAGCATCTTAAAAATAAGCAAGAGGTAATTCTGTAATCTAGTCTATGTAGCTTCAATTTTCAGATAGTGTGCTAAATTTTCTGTGTTCTTGGAGCCTCTAACGCCCCTTCTTTTTTTTTTTTTTTTTTCTTTTAATGACACACAGCTTGCATTACGTTTTTCTGGTCAGCATTGTGCACTGAGCATGGTAATGTTTACAGTGCTGGCAGATTGTGCCGGGACCTTTCAACACTGAAAAGATAAATAGTGACAATGTCTTGTTTTTATGTATTGTCCTCTAGTTACATTTCTGGTTGTTTTGTAGTCTCTTGCTGCAGATCAGCTGCTGAAGCTTATGAGCACCGTCGACCCCAAGTAAGCATGTTTCTGTGCCCTGCAGTGGGTGGGGGGGGCTTCTAGATGACTGTTCATCTTTTTATTTATTTATTTATTTATTTTGAGACAGGGTCTCGCTTTGTAGTTCAGACTGGCCCTGAGCTCACTGTGTAGCCCAGGCAAGCCTCGAACTCAGCAATCCTCTTGTCTCTGCCTCCCGAGTGCTGGGATTACAGGTGTGAGCCACCACGCCCGGCATCTTTTTATTTTTTGAAACAGGGTCTCAGTGTGTAGCTCAGGCCAACCTCAAACTTGTGGTGGTCTTCTTGCCTGGTGAAAACAGTAAATTTTGATAGTTTAAAATAAGCAGGAGGTAATTCTGTAGATATTAAAATATTGACTGTCATCAGAGTTTGTATTATATACTGTTTCAGAGAAACCAGAATTTTGTTGCGGTGTAAATGGGCTGTGCCAGTATCAGAACAGAAGAGCCCTGTAGGTTGGTCCTGTAGGTTGGCACGTGCACAGCGCCCAGCCCAGCGTTCTGCTGCAGTGGGATTGCGCCACATGCAGTAACGCGTGTGCACTGTCCTGGGAGAGCATGGGGGCTGGAAATGGGTGGCAGAGAACCGAACCGGTTCAGGACCAGAGGCTGGCCCGAGCCTGGGTGTGAGCCAGGGGCAGGGGAAGCCACCTAGAGCAGTGCATGGGTGCACGGAGTAGATCAGTAGCCAACAGCAGTTTTCAGGTGCTTTGATAAAAGTGTCCTTCGTGCTGAATCTGAATTCACCTCTCCCTGATAGTGACAAGTTCAGGAAATGTTTTTTAATTGGCAAACTAAATTTGAACTTTATGCCATCTCCCATTCTGCTGATTAAAGTCTCTCAGTAAATAGAGCTTACAGGTGGAGAACAGAATCACTTGACTTTGCTACTTAAATGGCTTTTTACTTAAAATTAAGGTTAGAATCCAAGCCTGTGCCTACCATCCGGCTTACCAGAGACTGTCAACACTGCTGGAGCTCAGCATGCCCATTCTTGCCGCTGTCCACACAGTGACTGGGCACTATGGCCTCCCATGTGTGGCCCAGTGAGGGGCATCATTAGCCTTACCAGCTGAGACTTCTGTGTAACTTTGCTGGGCGGTTGGGCATTCACTATGTTGCTCAGGCTGGCCTTACACTCTTAAGTAGTCCTCCTGCCTCAGCCTCCCAGATCGGGGTTACAGCTGTGCACGACCACACATGGCACATTGTTTACTGAAGTTGTGAGATTCTCCCTGTTTATCAAGGAATATTTCACTGAAATGAAGTTGTTTGAAGCAGACTTACTTGACGCAGCACTGTTTCCATTCTCAGCTCTTGTTTGTGTTTCAGGTTGAATCATGTGGCTGCTGGTCTTGTTTCACCAAGTCTGAAATCAGATACTTCTAGTAAAGAAATAGAGGAGGCTATGAAGAGAGTACGAGAAGCGCAGTCCCTGATCTCAGCTGCTATCGAGCCAGGTAAGTCATTTCTGTGCAGTGTGACTGAAGAGCAAACTGTGTTTCTTGTCAAAAATTACGGAGGCCTACGTGTACAAGTGTTGAACAGTATTTCAAGTTTCAGATTCTGATACATAACACAGTATCGCCCACCCAAATGTGGAAGTAGTAGAGTAGTTTGTGGGTGTCCCACTGGTGCTGTGTCCATGAGTAGAGGACGGGAGTGATCCCAGGTTGCCCTGTGAACAGTACCTTGCCCACGGCTGCTGAGGGACTGGACCAGGCGGCCCTCAGGGCCGACGGTGCTCTGCCGCTCAGTGTGACATTTAGGTTTGTTTTTAATTGCTGTCTACTCCTGGCCTGACTTTAAGTCTCTTACTAGATCATGAAAACAAGAAAAGCAAACAGGTTTTTTTTTTTTGCAATCTAGAAAGGCAGCCTTTTTGGGGTGTCCTGGGCCACAAGTCAAGGTCCCACCATGCTGAACAGGTGCTCTTCCCCTAAGCTGTGCCCCGTCCGGGCTCCCTGAGGGTCAGTGTGGCTGCTCAGCGTCTGCATTTACACCCGGGGTCACGGAGCACATTCCTTGGTGGAGAGTTTCCCTTTGCTCTTCCTTCTTGATGGATGGGGATGTTGTTAGAATGTTGTAATCTTCAGAGGATACCTTCAAATTACAATGGGAAAGCATGGCACGTACTTTCTCTTCAGTGTCTTAGTAATTACCAGTGGTCATGTGGCAATTAATAAAACTTTAGCACACTTGGATCTGCGTCATCCATCACCTAATAATTCTGTTACTGTTGAAAACACATGGCTGTTACTAAAAGTAGTTTCTTAGATTTTTTTGTGAATTTATTATTGATAGTGATGTTCATGACAAATTGACCATTATTAATGACAAGACCTGAAGGCGAAAGAAGAATTCTTTCTCACTTTGAAACAAGAAAATTCTGTCCTACCTGTGTTTCTTGCTAAGGAGGATATCAGGCTGCTGGCTACTAAAACCTAGTTCTGCCACGAAGTACCACGGAACCTGATTGGATGGTGACTTTGTGGACCTTGAGGCCACACTCTCCTCTGCTCGCTGTCCCGTTAGTCATGGCAGGTGTACCCAGTGTAGGAGGATAAAGCTAAATGGAGAGGAAGGATGAGGATTCTCCTCTGCACCCCGAGCTCAGGCGTGCGTGCCCCCACACACCCAGGGTGAAGAACAACGTGCTGAATTTTCCATGGTTTTTTAAAATTTTAAATTAACATACTGAACATATTTGTTGCCAAGTGCTTTCTGGAAGATACTAATTAGCAATACAGAAAGAACAACAGGACAATCTGGCTGAATTGTATTTGGAAGAACCTATAAAAGGGAAAAAGAACTCATTTACAATCTTGTAAAGAATAAATTGGAAAAAGCCAAAGAATGAGAAAGATTCATTCCTTTGCTTGTTTCATGGAAAACACTTCACCACCTCCTCAGTATGGAAATGAAAGACAGTAAAAAGAGCCTCAAGCTAGCTGAGAATTTGAAGTCAAATTGGAAACTACCAAAGATAGTGTCACTTGAGCATGCATCGTCAGCATTGTATCAGTGGTTCTGGTGTCTGCAAGGCATGCGCAAAGTCCCGAGTTCATCCCTGGTACCACACACCATAGAGCTGGGCGTGGTGGCTCATGCCTGTAATCCCAGCACTTGGGAAGCAGAGTCTGGAGGATTGCTGTGAGTTCGAAGCTTACCTGGGCTATGTAGTGGGCTCAGGGCCTGGAAAAGAAAAAAAAAAAGAAAATTATAAAATGATCTCTTATAACATATAAGGCCATGTGTAAAAGGTGGGAAGGTAAGAAGTTCTTTGACCCCTTAATGGGAATAATCGCATTTGATGATTTTTTTCTTTTAAATCAGATAAGAAAGAAGAAAAAAGAAGACATTCAAGATCGCGATCGCGTTCTAGGAGGAGGAGGACACCCTCATCTTCCAGACACAGGTGGGGTTGCCCGTGTAGAGCTCATCACATTGCAGTCTCCCTCTGCCAGGGTTTTCTCCATTTCTCTGCTGACTGCCCACCCGTGCTGCTGAGCTGGGCACAGGTGCTGTGCAGCCTGTGTGTTTCCAGTGAGGGCTCCGGACGGTTCGCTGTCTGTGCCCAAGGTGAAGAGGTTTTCAGTGCTGAGTGCATGTGTGTAGAAGGCATGCATGTGGTGGAGACACAGCCTGAGTGTCGAGGGGTATCCACCATGGGGGGGGCATGGAGCCTATGCTGTGTGCATCTGATGCGTGAGTGTTTATGTCTGGATTGATACACGTGTGTAGTTAGATATCACCCTTGCCCCCCCAGCCCCCATTTTCTTTTAGACAGGGTCTCACTGTACCTCAGACTGGCCTCAAACTCATGGCGATCTTCCTGCCTCTGTCTCCCGAGTGCTGGGATTATAGGCAGGAGCCAGAACGCCTGGCTACAAGTGTGTATTTAGAAAGGGGAAACGGAATTTTACCTGTTACTATAATTGATGTCTTTTTAATAAAATGTCAAAATTTGACAAATGCTGGTTCCTGAGAAGGTCATGGTGATGCGGAATCTTGAGTCCACATACACAACTTCTCATACTCTGTTAAGTTAGAGTCTGGTAGTCTGGCTGTGATAGACTCAAGAAGTATGTTTCGCTGTCTCGTCAAAGACGTCTTTACTCAAGGTGATGCTTTGATCTTGGACCTGGGCATAGGGACATGCCAGGAGGCGTCCCCGTGGCTGTGCAGAAGGCTCACTGGCCACTGTATAGAGGTGTGTTGAGGAAATGCCAGCACTTTGCTGACCTTTCCTGTCATTTGCGCAGTTGTCAGCGGAAATAACAGAACCTGTGCGCCCTGCACAGCGGGCCAAGGTGCCTCTTCCCTGGCCGTACCAGCACCTGGTCTCTGTGGGCTCCAGCTCCTCGTGGAGGCTGCTTCACTTGCCGTCTCGCTGTGCTCAGAGCTGTCCGAGGGCTGAAGGTCGCTGCCTGCCACCTGCCTGGTGTGCCGCCAGCACCATCTCACCTCGCTGGAAAGTGGGGCAGACTGGCTGTTGGGTTTTCAGAACATTTCCAGTTATCGATCCCTTTGTCTAGAAGAGTGATGTGAGAATGTCTGTGATTTGTTTCGGCGTCTTTTAAGTCAGATGCTGCGTGGACTGCGCAAGGGCTCGCGGTAAGGGCATGAGTTATGCTTCCCCATGCTCAGAGCCCCAACAGAGAGGCGGGTGGCGCCACGTCACGGAGTCTGGGCAGCTAGAGCCGTTACTGGAAGAGGCTCTAGGAAGAGATGCTGCGTGGCTGAAAGCGATGCAGATAAGCACATACCCAGCTCCGGGAGGTGCCATTGGTGGGCTCTGTCTGCAGGAAGCTAATGGCACTGAGCTGTGTGAGCACGAGTGAGGGCAGTGGGTAGTTGACATGGTGCATGTGCCGTGCTTGCCCTGCTTCAGGACCTGGCCGGGACTCAGTGGAGGACACAGGGGAAAGGGGCCAGGCGTGTCCTTGGGTTGGAGATGCGAGGTAGAGTAGACGCCAGCTCTTTCCCTTCCTGTGTGTCCGAGCTCTGGCACTGGAGCAGCAGGCAGAAAGCCGGGACCACGTTTGCAGTGCCCCGCAGGAGGGGTGCCCGTTACTCCCCACGCGGTCAGCAGCCTAACAGAAGGACTGAGAACTGATGGCCAGTGATCTGAAAGTCACTGAAGGTTACGCATCCTGACTCAGTCCTGGAGGGGTGAGGACGGACAGAGAAACTTCTGCAAAGAGGCAGGAGAGGAAGCACTTGGGTGGAAACATTAACTCAGGATATGGGAGTCAGATGAGCAGCGTGAACAGAGGTGTGATACATGGTTACATTCCTTGGTGTCAGTGATTAGAAGCAGATGGTAGCAAAGAGCAGGTTCCATTTATAAAACAGGGATACTTCACCTACTTCAGCTGCTTTGTGTGAGGCCTTTTTGTAAAGTATGTACTAAACATTTGATAATTGATAATAAGGTTTAACTTATAGTAATGAAGAAATAAAAAATACTTGTTGGAAATCCCTTTTTTTTTTGGAGACAGGGTCTTACCTTGTATTTCAGGCTGGCCTCAAATTCAGCAATCCTTCTGCCTCTGCCTCCTGAGTGCTGGGATGACAGGCATTAGCCACCACGCCTGGCACTTGTTAAATTCTGATAGAGTTGTAGCTGGGCATGTGGAACATGCCTATAGTCCTAGCTCTTGGGAGGCTAAGGCAGAAGGATCATCACCAGTTCAAGGCCAGTCTGATCTTTATAGTGATAACATGTCTCACAAAAGAAAAAAATGTTAGAATTTTGTAAAATAATGCCATGGAAGTCAGGCATGGTAGTGCATGCCTTTAATTCCAGGAGTTGGGAGGCTGAGGCAGGAGGCTTGCTATAAGTTCAAAGTCCAGCCTGAGATATGTAGTGAGTTAAAAAGGCCAGTTTGAACTGCATAGCACAACCCTGCCTCATAAAACTAAAAAGTAAATAAAGTAATGGCATGGAGTTGGGGTTTTTCGGTTTCCTTACTGCTCTAGTAGTTTCTCTCTGTTCTGTGTGTGGTACTGGGTGCTGAGTCCTGGACCTGCAGACTGAGCTGCATACCCAGCCCTCTCTGCAGGGCCTCCCTAACTCGCTGAGCTGTCCAGGCTGGGCTCACACTTGGAATCTTCCCGTCACAGCCACCCAGGGTGCTGGGCTCACAGATGTGTGTGCTGCGCCCGGGCTCTAGTGTTTTACCCTAGGCACAGCAGGCCAGCTGGGGGAGGAGGCTTGGTCTGACAGGTGTAGCCCAAGGCGGAAAGGTGAGAAACCCCCTTGTTGTTAGTCTCTTAATAGGTTCTATCTGCGGGCTGAGCCCCACTAGTGTCTGGAAGGGGCACTAGTCCCTCATTGAAGACTCTCATAGCTGAGGCTAACAATATATGCAGAGCTTGTCTTTTTATATCTATTTTCATGGCCAGCTTTCTTTTATATTATTAGGCGATCAAGAAGTCGGTCCAGGAGACGGTCACATTCGAAGTCCAGGAGTAGACGACGATCAAAAAGCCCAAGACGGAGAAGATCCCATTCCAGAGAGAGGGGCCGGAGGTCAAGGAGCACGTCAAAAACCAGGTGTGGCCATGCTGTCCGGCTGTTAGAACTGTAAGGCCCTGAATCAGACAGGTGGGCGCATAGCCTGGTCATGGCTGAGGGGTGGCCGTGTTTAGATGCCCTGCTTGCTTTGTTTTCTTCTTTTCATGGGAACCCTGCTGAGAATGTAGTGCCAGCAGTCACTCCGCCAGAGGTGTGAGCAGATGCTGCATGGCACGTGTGCCCTCACACGTCCTCTGCTGCATGTGAAAATGACAATAAAACAGACCCATCCCCCAGTACATGAGCCTCCCAGGGTTTCTCATTGAGGGCACGCGCCACCTTGCGGGCAGCATGGCAGACCCGTTTGGAGGCTGGGTCATGGCCATCTACCAATCAGACAGTGGAGAGTGCACAAGAAGAGAGGGTAGCTCCTGGGCTAGAGGGCCAGTGTGGGAAAAGAAGGGAGCAGAAGGGGCCGGAGGGTTAGCTCAGTGGTTCCAGCGCCTGCCTCGCAAGCGCAAGGTCCTGAGTTCGATCCCCAGTAACCACATACAATGCTGGGCATGGAGACTCACACCTACCAGCAATCAATACCACATACCACAGTGCCAGGTGTGGTGGCTCATGCCTGTAATCCCAGCACTCGGGAGGCAAAGACAGGAGGATTGCTGAGTTCGATTCTTGCCTGGGCTACATAGTGAGCTCAGAGCTAGCTTGAACTACAAAGCAAGACCCTGTCTCAAAAAAAAAAAAAGAAGAAGGGAGCAGAAGATGGGACCAAGAAACTGCCACTGAGCAACAAAACAGATGGTCTGGTCCCAGGTTGTTCGGACGAGTGGGCAGGGCTGTCACAGAGCTTCTCATGGAGCAAGTTAAAGTCCTGATCGCTGCTTGACCACGACAGCATCCTGGGCTGTCTTTGGCCAGGTGCTCAGGAGTAGGGCAGTGTGGGTCCTGGTGAGTAGCAGAGCGGGTGCAGGGACGTGTAGCCAGCTGGGAGAAAAGGGGGTGTTACAGGCCGAGAGCTGGTTGTGACGCCCTAGGGTTCACCACTAAAGAGAACGAGAAACTGACTGGCATTCAAGCGTTTGCTTGGCACACAGCCTACTTCCCTGAGGCACTTTCTTTTTTTTTTTTTTTTTTTTTGAGACAGGGTCTCGCTGTGTTGCTCAGGCTGGCCCTGAGCTCACTGTGGAGCCCAGGCAAGCCTCGAACTCAGCAATCCTCCTGCCTCTGCCTCCCGAGTGCTGGGATGACAGGTGTGAGCTTCCACGCCCGGCAGTGGGGCACTTTTAAAGAAGTTGTTTCATGATTATGCCACATAAGTTTTTTTCTAAGACAGCATCTGTTATAGGATTAAAGCTGGGTATACTTTTATCTCTAACATTATATAAATTGGCACTAGTTCTTCAATGCAGTCTTAAATTGTGTTTATTTATTAGAGACAAAAAGAAAGAAGACAAAGAAAAGAAACGCTCTAAAACACCACCAAAAAGTTACAGCACAGCCAGACGTTCCAGAAGTGCAAGCAGGTAAGTAGGCATTATAAATCCTTTACTAATTTTAAAGTTTGTAGGATTATCTATCAGTAGGCTGTAAGTATGAGAAATATTCCAGAACATAGGTAAAATAATTCAGTGTTGTAAAAACGGGGGCCTGGCAAACAAATATCTGAAGATTTTACAAGGCAGTTTGGGAAAAATAACCTGAAGTTCACTTTCGTTCATCATTGAGCATTTTATCCATTCATTCATGGATCGATTAATTATAGAGAATATTTAGCTAACACAGAATGTAACAGTTTTTTTCTGTCTTGAGTTTTAATGGCTGAAGCACACAGAATTATTACATTATTTTCGTTGTAAGAAGCTGCTCACCCCATCCACGTGTGAATACACAAAAAGTTGCCTTTCCATGTCGAGGTTCATGAGGTGTGCCTTCGGCTGTGCTCTTCTCAGCAAACCCTGTTTCATCCACTTGGCGGCTCGTGCCGTGCTGTGGAGACACAGTGGGTTCTGGGGCCTTTGGAGTGAGAACTGAGACTCCTTGGAGGAAACAGAAGGGAGTGTCTGCGGGCAGTAGTGCTCTCCTGGATTGTGACTGGGAAGCGCCAGCCGGCAAGGACAAAAAAGAAACTGGAGCCAGGCGTGGTGGCTCACGCCTGTAATCCCAGCACTTGGGAGGCAGAGGCAGGAGGATTGCTGAGTTCCTGAGGATTGCAGAGCCATCCTGAACTACAAAGCGTAGACCCTGTCTCCAAAAAAAGAAAAAAGAAACTGGACAGCGTCACAATGAAAAGCTTATATGTTTCAGAGGATTCTTTCAGAGAAGTAAAAAGACAGTCCAGAAGACACTGGAAATCATTTGTGCTTCATAAAGCCGATTCCTGAAATGTGTCAAAGAGCTGGTGACTGAGATACCAAACAGCTCTTAGCCGCTCAGCAAAAGAAAGGAAATAACCCAACCAAAAAAAGGCAGAGGGGTTAGGTAACGTGTTTCAAGTCTATAATCTCTGTTCCTGGGGAGGTTGAGGCAGGAGGATTCCCTTGCTTGGGCAACTTGAGAACTTGTCTCCAAATTAAAAAGACTGGGAATGTGGTGGTTCCATGGAGTGTGGCGTGTGGCGAGGCCTTCGGCTCAGGCTCCATTGCTCTTCCCAGAGACTCCTGCGGCCGAAGGTTCAAGAAGCTCTGCAGGGCTGGAAATTTAGCTCAGTGGTTCCAGTGCCTGCCTTGTAAGTGCAAGGTCCTGAGTTCTATCCCGGTAACCACATATAATGCTGGGTGTGGTGATTCACGCCCACCAGCAATCAATACCACATATCACAGTGCTGGGCGTGGTGGCTCGTGCCTGTAATCCCAGGACTCCAGAAGCAGAGACAGGATTGCTGAGTTCGAGACTTGCCTGGGCTCCATAGTGAGCTCAGGGCCAGCCTGAACTACAAAGCGAGACCCTGTCTCAAAAATCAAAAAAAAAAGTTTTTGCCTATGGATTTGTTTCATGTATTTACTAGAAACCCCTCCTCCTGTGAGATGTCACTGTGTATCTTCCATGCTGCCAGCCCTGCCGCACCTGCCAGGGCCACAGCACACCGCGCAGGGCCTCTTCCACTGGAGTGGGTGGCTCAGTCACACAGGCGCCGAGGGCAGGACGTGCCAGGACACGGGGCAGCCCGGTGTGTGTTTCCCCGGACCCTTCTCACTGCTGCTCGTGCTTTGAGCATGAGCGTCTGTCTCCCCCGTCCCTGGGATTGCCAAGCCGCCCTGCACCTGGTGAACCAGGGTCAGCCCTTCCACAGGATGTTGCTCCTGACTTTTCTCTCTTGCACTGAACTTTGGTTAAGCAGTTTTTTCCATGGCTTAAGGTTGTTTCAGCTCAAAACTGTTGTGAGACGGGCTGGGGGATTAGAAGTATGTTGTATAGATTTGCATGGGGCTAAATAGACTGTACTGAATTTCAAAGTCTAGTTTGCACATATGTAATTCTAGAGAGAGACGACGACGAAGAAGCAGGAGTGGAACAAGGTCTCCCAAAAAGCCTCGGTCGCCGAAAAGGAAAATGTCTCGCTCTCCGTCCCCCAGAAGGTAAGAATGCTTCAAAGTGTCAGTGCTTGTAAGTTCTAAAACCATCCTAGGAGACTCTTGCAGTTTCTTTTCCAGTGTTGCCATGTGTCTTCCCGGTGCCCTTGAGCCCTGCTCTGGAAGTCAGCCTGTGTCGCTGACCCCCTGGGCCACGGCTCACACCCTGGCCTGTGTTCCCGGGTTAGGTTGCGTTGGGTTTGTGAGAGCACCGGTCAGGTGCGGCTACTTGGGGCCTCTCTGGAGCATCTTTTCTGAGCACTTTCCAACCTGTTCTAGACATAAAAAAGAGAAGAAGAAAGACAGAGACAAAGAACGAAGCAGAGATGAAAGGGAACGATCAACCAGCAAGAAGAAGAGGAGTAAGGAGAAGGAGAAGGAGCGGGAGAGGAAGTCCGAGAGCGACAAGGACGTGAAAGTATGTCTCCAGGCCGCCTGCTCCTTGCAGACTGCTGCGGGCGGGTGGGTGGGCAGCAGGCGTGGCTGCGGGGCGAAGCTCACTTGGATGGTTCTCCCACAAAAAGCAGGTCACCCGGGACTACGACGAAGAGGAGCAGGGCTACGACAGCGAGAAGGAGAAGAAGGAGGAGAAGAAGCCAGCAGAGGCGGACTCGCCCAAGACCAAGGAGGGTGCCGCAGCCGAGAAGGCCGCTGGCGGCGACGCACTGCGGGAGTCCAAGGTGAACGGGGACGATCACCACGAGGAGGACATGGACATGAGTGACTGAGCCGGCCGCGGCCTCCTGCGTGTGCGCCCGCGTGTCCGTGTGTCACCAGGGCGGGGCGGCTCCCGCTGGTGACTTCCTTACTTACTTCCAAACAAGGCTTGTAGAAATGGTCCCGGGGAAGCAGCTCTGGCCGGTGAGAGGGGAGGGGAGCCTGCAGTCCCAGAGGCGCCTGTGCTGCCACGTGAGCCCCTCTCAGTACGTCCACTTAGTCTCTAGAACTTGGTTCCTTGCCGTGATCGAGCCATGTAGGGTATGCACTGATTGCATGTTGTTGTGGCCAGAATATCCTAAACGTCATTAACCCCCACAGGGTGGGTTTCCTATGGTCTTGCTTGTGGACATGACGAAATAACATTCTTAGAGTTACATCTGGAATCGAGCATTTGAAATAATCTTTTAAGCCTTGCGGCTCAGTTTTTGTGGCTTTTGTTTAACTTTGAAAGGTTACATATGCACTAACCTTTTTGATGGCTAATTAGGCTTTAATTACAGAAGCGAGATTTCACATGAAACCGTCTGGTGGTGAGTAAGCACCAACATACTTTGAAGTACAGTCATACGTGTTTTCATAGGTGTTTGGAAATTTTTTCCTGAAATAATTTATTCCACATCATCAAAAGCTGTCTGCCTCTCTCCAGTCCACCCATGAAAGGAACTTAATCTTTTGTCCTGATCTTCATTTTTCCACTTTTATTCTTTTAAGCTCAGTGTTGGAAAAAAGGGGCTAGTGCATTTTAAATTGATCGTCATACTTTTAAAACAAATCTACTTGATAATGTACTTTTATTTGATCTCAAGTTGTATAAAACCAATAAATTTGTGTTCTTATTACTGCAATAGTAACCTTAATGCACAGTGATTATCCACAAAGTAGTTAAGTAACTGTTTTCTTAGTTACAGGAGTTTCAGGCTTTACTTTTGTGCAGTAAAAACAAAAGTAGGCTACAGTCTGTGCCATGTTGATGTACAGTTTCTCAAATTGTTTTACAAGACTTTGATAATAAAACCCTTAAACTTAATGTTCATGTTCCTGTAAAACCGCATTTGTATTTATTTACGCTGTTGAATGTACGCCATTTACCTCATTTTACAAATCTCTGACTCCTCTCCCTTCGGCCTGCTTTGGAAGAGACACCCTGCAGCCGTGCTGCTGTCCGTCTGTCCATCCGTCCGTCTGCATTGTCCTGCACGGTCTGTCTGGAATTGCTGTCGGTGGGGACGGGTCTGGGTAGCACAGTGAACTTTGAGGTTAACCAGTGACCCCACCGCCAACAAGTACATTTGTATTTTCCGTGAAATAGAAATATTTGCCATTTCTGAAATAGTGTAGATGTCAATTGTATCTACTGTACCATACTAAATAATCTATTTATACACTTAGGGAATTAGTAGTTTGGGCAGCTAGGCTTAAGGAGAACAGACTTGGAATTTTAGTTTTTATCCAAGTTTTGAGTATAAATTGGTTTTTTAGAAACCTAAAATTGAAATGCCATAGAAAAGCAGTGTTTTTACAGTTTGTAGTTAACTTTTTAAAAAGATTTTATCAACCGAAATTTTGTCTATAGCAAGTATAAGAAGTTTTAGTAATGGGCTGAATAATCACTGCATTTTTTAAAAACAAAGTTGGATGCAAATAACGTTTGTTTAAACTTCCAAGAACGTTTTTCAGTAGATCAAGTCAAACCACATGATGTGAGCATTTTGTGAGTGGAGAGCGCATCAGACGGCAGCACCTCGGAGGGGGCGGTGAGCGGAGGCTGCTCCCCTCCTGCCCTGTCCGGCCCGGGCAGACGCTCCCGCCTTCCTGGGGGGGGGGGGGGCCAGAGCACGGCTGCCACGGTGCCCAGGAGGAGCCTGCGCTCGTTCACGGGCACGTCCTGTGCGGAGCTGGTGTCTCCCGGGACATGAGCCCTCGCCGGCGAGGGCCAGGTGGCACTGGTGAGCGCGGCCTCCACAGCTCTGTTCTGTCATCCGCCAGCAAAGCAACTTGAAAATAAACATGGTTTTGTTAGAACAGCGTTTGTCCTTCCTTATTCGCCTGAGTGAGAGTGGTGGCTGCATGAGGCCTTTGACTGTTCTGTTGGAAACTCTCGTGGAGGCTGCCGTGCAGCTCCGGCCTCAGCCTCCCCCCGGGACTGGCATCACGGGCGAGCGCCACCTTGGCTGGCATTTGGGCGTCATTCAGTGGGCAGGGCCTGTGCCAAAGATGGGTGGGTACCTTGTCTTCTAAGATGGAACTGCTGTTTCTGCCTCCAAACTAGCCAGTGCCCTCCTCCTCTGCTGGTTCTTCTCCCCCAGGACATACAGCTGTGTACAGTTAGGGGCAGTGGCTGCCACTGTGTCCTAAGCACATTCCATGGCGAGGGGTATAGGAATTACACTTGGTGATGCTTTCTGAATGAGACCAATCAGGGATGAACTTCAAAGTAGATAAACTTTCATTTTTGTTCTCTATTTTACATAAAATAATGTCCAAATGTCTGGCTTTAGACATAATTAGGAAAAATGTCTAAAGGACCAGCCAGTGCAACTCCCCTAGGAATACTCATTACAGTGGGAAGTAGCAGGAGGCGGGTGTGGTGCAGTGGGGAGGCCAAGGCCAGAGGATCACAGGTTCAAGGCCAGCCCAACCTACATGATGAAACACTGTCTCAAAGCAGGAAGCCCAAAACATTTAGTAATTTAAGACAATTTTGCAAAATAAAAGTAAATAAATATCCTTTAAAAATTCAGAGGTACAGCACTCGGGAGGCAGAGATAGGAGGGTTGCTGAGTTCGAGGCTTGCCTAGGCTACATAGTGAGCTCAGAGCCAGCCGGAACTACAAAGTGAGACCCTGTCTCAAAAAAAAAAAATTCAGAGGTGCTGCTCACATCCTTTTTCTAAGTTTTATTAAGGGTTTTTGCTGCGTGTTGTCACTAAACAGTCCTGATGCCAGTTAGCTGCAGTGTGATTTGTGCCTGAGGGGAGGTCCTGAGGAAAACTTATTAATGTAATTTTTAGCAGCTTTTCTGCCTAATATCGTACAAACAAGTCAATTTACCTTTCTGCCCATACGCTGCATGAACTTTTGCTAATAAGTGAAATAAAGCACATGCCTGTCACCCCAGCATGGGGTGGTGTCACAGGAAGATTCCAAGTTCCAGCTGGGCCCGGGGAATGGGATGGAGCCGGACGATGATGCAAACTGCTTCTCCTTCACTGCACTGACCAAGTTGGAGTTGTATCGCAGGAGTGACGCAGTGAACGGTGTGGGCTGCCAGTTCTGCCTCAGCTGAAGGCACGGTGAGGGCATGGCGGCCCAGTTGGCACAGAGGGCCGGGGTCAAGCCGCCCAGTGTCTGCTGTGAGTCCCCAGCCTCTGGCAACACGAGTGCCTCCCAGGAGCCAGGCCCGCAGCCTCGGACAGCGAGATGCAGTCGTTCACGCGTGGGCTGCTGGCCACCGGAGCTGGACTAGAGGTGGTTTGGGAAGAAAGCTCTACTCTGAGGCCCAGGAAGCTCAAGGGCCCAAGTTTGACCCCAGGTACCGCAAAAAAGAGAAACAAAACCTGTTGTTTATCTGCAGACAAGCTGCCTGTCAGTTGTCCCAAGTTTTTACAACACACCAACTTCAGCAAAGATGTGTTATTTTCCTAACTTAGGAACACGACTGAGACCCTTCAATCAACTAAGCTTTCTGCTGTTTTCAATGCTTACAGGTGGGACTTTGAACTCACCAACACTTTCCCTCCAACAGCGCAAATTCACATCCCAGGGAGCAGAAGGGACGGGGCCCTGTGACGCCAGGTGGTGACTCACCTGCTCTGCAGTCCCCTCAGGCCCAGACTGCCACAGCCGTTAGACAGCACCGCAGCAGAAGCACCATGCGGTGCTACCTGTGGGTCACAGAACTTTACATACCCACAGTATAAAATCGTCATACTCATGTGATGAAAATATATGGTACTGATGTATTCTTTTCAAATATAAAAATAGTTTAATAGGATTGAAAGGGACACTGCCACATCTGTAACCCCAATACTAGTGAGGCTGAGGCAGGGGGATCACTGTGACTTCCAGTCCTGCATGGGCTACAGTGGTGAGTTTAAGGCCAGTTTGAAAATGTTTTTCTTTTTTTTTGAGCCAGGGTCTCGTTCTGTAGTTCATTCTGCCCCTGAGCTCACTATGTAGCCAGGGAAAACCTCAAACTCAGCAATCCTCATGCCTCTGCCTCCCAGTGCTGGGATGACAGGTGTGTGGTACGTGGTACTGATTGCTGGTGGACATGAGTCACTGTGCCCGGCATTATTGTATGTGGTTACCAGGGATCGAACCAAGGACCTTGAACTTGCTAGGCATGCACTGAAACCACTGAACTAAATCTCCAGCCCCAAGGCCAGCTTGACATTTATTGCAAGACCATGTCTCAAAAGAAAATCCAACTAAATAAATGGCACATTGTGAAAATCTAATAGTGACGTTTATTTGCATTAACATTTTTCCACCATCATAAAAGACACATCTGTTCTTTGTGATCAGAAAAAAGACATTTTGGAATGACAGTACTCTTCTTCAAAGGAAGTTTGAAAAACAAAATCCAAGTGCAAAAGCCTTCTGTAGTCTCCTGTCTCTAGTGTATCAGAGTTGTGAGGGAACTGACAAAGCCCGACTGAGCTCGCCTTTACCGTGCTCCCTCCTGACTTGTCTGCACATGAGATCTGAAGGAGATTCCGAAAACCGCACCGTATCCCCACAGTAAGGGAGCCTAAAAGCATTAACAGTCCCTACCTTGGCCTCAAACCACAGAACCCACTGACAGGACAATTCAGTCTGAGTCCCTTGATCTTCAACTTGCCCTACAAACTAGTGAACAACTTCCCAAAGCCAGCTCTGGGTTCATCAATTCTTCCCTCAAAATTCAACTGACCCACAGAAGGTCTTTGAATTTTTAACTATGATTATTTTTGTTATAAAATGTATTCAGCTGGTAACACACCTGTAATTCTAGCACTCTGGGAGGCTGAGGCAGGATCCTAAGTCTAAGGCCAGCCTGGGCAACACTATGTGACCCTGTTTCAAAATTTAAAAATTCAAAGAAGGGCTGGGGATGGAGCTCAGTGCAAAGGCCCTAGGTTCAACCCCCAGAACCATGAACAAAAACAACCAACATATACGCAGTATAGGTACCAGTAGGAAAGATGTGGCTTTGTGGATTTTAATTGGTTTTGCTTATAGGAGAAACACAGCAAAATAAAAGATGATGAGAAGCTGGTGGATACTGGGAGAC
The DNA here is from genome assembly GCA_004025085.1 of Thryonomys swinderianus. Classification (NCBI taxonomy): domain Eukaryota; kingdom Metazoa; phylum Chordata; class Mammalia; order Rodentia; family Thryonomyidae; genus Thryonomys; species Thryonomys swinderianus. The sequence continues at coordinate 32,939 of PVIC010008652.1, forward strand.
CGGAGGGGCTGGGGACTGGGAGAAAAGGGAGATGAGTGAGATGGAGGACAGTAATTCACCAGTTCCCCAGGGGGATCTGACTACACACAGCAAACATGTAGCAAGAAAAAGAGAAAAAGATGTTTATTATAAAATTTTATGCTTGGTGCTTTGGATCTTTAAATAAATTATCTCTTCAATAAAAGTCTCAACTCATTTCAAATTCTCTGCTCTTGGAAGGGATTTGAACTACAGGTCACTCAGCCCTGGACAGCTGCAAACAAATTCATCGGGACAAACTGAAGCCACCTTTAGCTAAGCTCATTAACATGACAGAACACTTTATGACTGTTACACATTATTCTCCCTCATTTATTTTCATTCTTGGACCTTCAAACCAGCTTAGAATATCAAAAATTGTAAGTGCAAAAATGAGTAATGCATGATTTTAACTCTTTGGAAACAAAATCAGTGTATATTTTCCTGTGGCTTAAAAAAAAATAGGCCTCACCCATCTCATGTATGCATCTGGACTTCAGCTTGTAACAAATATATTCATTCTGTCAGTGTAGAAAATGTGTCTCACATAGAGAGCATAGCACGTTCCTGCCGCCCAGAGCCACCGGGCATCCGTGGGCGGCTGGTACCATGGCCGGCACAAACGGACCGAATTGCTTTTATCAATCTCTCCACCAGTAAAATGAATGAAGAGCCACCCAAGGGGACAGTCGTGTACGTCCCACAGGCGGGTCAAGGCCCACAGTGAGACACATGAATTACAGCCCCATGGTGAATGCGCTAAATCTGTGGTAGGCTCGTCCAAAATATGGGGGCTGGGTTTTATTATACACTAAAAATGTATATCCATATTCCACTTAAAATAATCAGACATGTACATTATTAATAGGAAGCAAGTTCATAAATTTGGAATTCATTTAAAGTGCTGAGACTGGGAAGAGGACAATCTCTAAGCATGCCATACCCTATGAACATAACAAGGACTCTTAAAAGCAAGTTTAGAAAAAAAAATAGAGGTTCTATGAAAGGAAGATTAGTACCAAACATTTTTCATTGAAGAAAGAATTCAGGTAAAAACAAATAGCACCACAATGAATCGCACTAAGGTGCTAAAGGAGGTACCTTATTCCCTGCAGTGGGCGCTCCCCAGAAATGTATTGCAACACACAACGCAGCTGCCTAGCGGTTACCATTTGGTTCATGTCTACAGAAAGTCGCATTCCTTCTAGTTCATTACAGTGAACACATTCAAATCACTGAGCTATACATCATGTTACATAATTTACATTTTATGAAAACAAAGCTCAAAGGAGTATTTATAAACGTCACCTTCAATATAAGGTGGCACAAGTTTAAAAGGGCTTCATCTCTCTTAAGACATGTACTTTATGTTAATGGTCCAGGAGTGTTAGATTAGATATAGATACAGATATATTTATATGCATATATATTTCAACAACCAGTGTGAAAACTTTTAAAAACAATTCACAGCACTGAGAGCTGCCTTACATAACGAAGGTCTTGGGGTCAGTACGGCGTTGTCTCCTCCGCTTGGACTCTAGGAGAGCGGACCTGGCACAGCAGAGACGCCCCGGGACAGAGTCTTCACCCACGCGGCCCAGCGTCTGCCCTGCGCAGCCCCTGCTCCCCCGGAAGCGTCTGCTGCTTCTGCCACTACCAGAGGGCGCTGTCCCCGTTGGTCAGAGGTCAGGAAAACGGCTTGGGTCTTCCTTGTAGTCCTCCGGGATGGTGAAGATGGAGCCGTCAAACTCATCGTAGCGGAACTCCTGGAAGGTCACAGTGGCTGTGATCGTGGGAAACACGGGTATATCTGGGGAGACAGGAGGTGTCAGTGAGGCTGGGAGGCTCGCGCCGGGCCGCTGCTTCCCGCGTAGAGGAACCCATGGCCAGAGCCCGACAGTCAGCTCCTCCCAGTGTGTGTGGCCCTGAGGGCGGGGCGGGGCCCACGGGCTCTCCTGGCTGCACTTCTGCCACTTCCCAGGGGGTGACAACACACCAAACCGTGGCACCTTTGAACTGATTGGTTTTCACTGTTTTTGTTTTGTTTTGATTTGCTGTTTTTGAGCCAGTGTCTGGCTTTGTAGTTCAGGCTGGCCCTGAGCTCACTATGCAGCCCAGGCAAGCCTCGAACTCAAAAATCCTCCTGCCTCTGCCTCCCGAGGGCTGGGATGACAGGCCCACCACGCCCGGCACTGTGGTGTGCAGTTAACCGGGATTAGAGCAGGGACCTTGCGCTTGCTAGGCAGGCGCCGGAACCACTGAGCTAAGTCCCAGCCCTTGGGTTTCAGTCTTGCAAACCCAAGGAAATGTATTAATCTGTTGCTGTTTTGGAACAGTAAAACAGCCCATCATAGTTAACTATGTGAGACCATCAGTCTCAATGAAAGTGGAGTAATAATACTTGAAATACTTGAAACAAAATGAATTTCTGGCTGAAATTATAAAGTGAAATGTGACATTACTAATAGGCAAATACATTAACCCTTCTGTTCAGTTGTGTTCCTGTATAAATTATTACAAATAGCATGGGTCTTAACACCTGGGTTCTGATTCCTACAAATCATTTTTACTTAAAATCCCACCTACAAAATACAATTCCCTTTTTAAGGTCCCCTCACTATTGCTGAAAACTAACTCATATGTCCACCTGGGGCAAAGACACGCAGTAACTTCTACAGTCAGGAGCCTAGGACTTTTCTTAACTTTGGCAAAAAGTAAGATTCTCATGCAAACAAACTAACCACCTTAAAGGGGAAAGCGATGGGGCTGCGGGGCAGAGGGCGGCGGCCGGAAGCTCCAGAGCTCAGACTTCTCCATGAGAAGGCGCGGAGGTCTGCAAGGAAGCCGCGGTGTGCAGCACACTCCCAGGCACCGCACACCTGCTGCTACCACGTCCGGACAGACGCAGGTCCCCACATTCGGGAGCTCAGAAAAGCTGAGCATCACCGCCTGCGGGGAAGGGAAGGTGCGCAGGGAGCAGAGCGCTCGCCCCATCTGACCCGGCCTGACCCAGCCTCACGGGGCTGCTGGCACGGGCTCCGGCTCGACAGGGAACCCGGCTCCGCGGCGTGAGGCCAGCCCGAACCCGTCCCAAAAAAGACCAAAAAGCCTGTCTTCAGGAAGCAAAGCTGCTGGCCCAGTTTGGGGTGGCCTGAGGAGGAGAGCGGCGGGGAGGAGACGTGGGGGACGGTGCTGGCCGACGTGCAGCTGGGCGGCTCGAGAGGGTGGGAGGAGAGTCACGGCCACCGACCACCTGGAACAGGAGGAGGAAGCTCCGCAGACGTGGAAAGCATGAAATGTGGAGAGACTTCCAGATATTTGGATATTTCTTCCCCATTCTTATCAATTTAGAAACAGAAATGGTCCACGATTAAACCAACCCAGGAACGGTTTCACAAGCCAGTTAAAACGAGGACAAAGCGGGGGGGACGTAGTCGTTCTGGCCCCCACCTTACAAGTGTGGGGTCACAAGTTTGATCCCTGGTACCAAAAAAAAGAGGACAAAGAAATAAAAGAAATCGCTGAACAAATTTCCCTAACTTTCACACACAAGGAGAAAAGTCTACAAAGAACAAAGTTCTCTACTGCACAAAAGGCTGCGAAAAGGGGCTGCAGACCTTTCCCTTCCTATCATCAAAGTAGTTCTGTGCGAACGCTACGGGACCACAGGCTGTGACTCAGGTTGGGACCTTCACATCAGATCCCCAGCACAGACGGCGGCCCTCCCTCACCCGTCGGGGCCTCAGCCAGGGAGGCGGCGGGGCCTCAGGCTCTGCAGACGCTGCTGCCTCTCCACGCGGGACACGGCTCCCACCAAGATCTTACAATCAGCTCCTCAAAAAAGATACTGGACTCCCAGCGCGGTTTTCAGTGCAAAGGACAATCAGTGTGACACTTTCAATCATTTTAGAATTGAGTTTACTTAAAAAAAAAAAGTTTATGTCCAAATCTGGAAATCTGAGGACAAGTTTGATTAAAATATTATTTTGGAAATAAAGAATTATTATGAGATGTGTGTACGTGTGTGTTTAACGTGGAATAAAACAAGTGAAAATACATCTCAAAGATGAACAAGAGCTTGCATTACTATCCCTCATCTGCTCTCTCACTGAAGGTGCGCGTGCGCGTGTACGCACACATACACACACACAAACACAAGGCCGGCTGGATTGATGGAGGACATCACCGCACTTGAGTCAAAAGGCCTAAAATACCTTTTATTTCCCTCTTGTTCCCATTTTCTGGTATGTTAGACAGAGATACGTAGTGTCAAAGGCAAAGTTTCCTGTTTCTGTAGATCAAAGCCTAATGTGAAATGATGCTTCAGTATTAGAACTGAAAAATAAAAGGACCATGACTTTCTCCTTCACAGTGAGAGCCGCACCTGAGACAGGACTACTGTGCACAACCTGGAAGGTGGCTCCAGACAGCGCGAGCCTCATCCGGCCTCATCCTCCCGAATAGCGCCGCTCCACGCCACCGAGCTCAGCCACCCCTCCCTACTTTCACGTCTCCCACATTTCATCTAAATCAGGCAGAAATACGATACTCGTTGGGCATTTCACACATATGAAACACACAAGTATCCAAGCCCCTAAAGAAAGTATAAATGTTAGCGACTAGGAAATCCATCTTCCTGTAAAATAGATTTCTGACTTAATGCCGTATTTTTTTTTTTGAGACAGGGTCTTACTTTGTAGTTCAGACTGGCCCTGAGCTCACTATGTAGCCCAGGCGAGCCTCGAACTCAGCAGTCCTCCTGCCTCTGCCTCCCAAGTGCTGGGATTACAGGCGGGAACCACCACACCCAGCACTGGTATGTGCAACTGTTGCTGGTGGGTGTGAGTCACCAGCCCTGGTATTATTGTATGTGGTTATTGAGAATCAAACCAGGGACCTTGTGCTTGCTAGACAGGCACTGGAGTCACTGAGCTAAATCTCAGCCCCTAATGCAGTATTTCTAACGGACATAGTTACCCCTACACGGTTTTCTTACCTAGTTTTACAGGGAAGCCTGGAGGAAGCTTCATCTGTACAAACTCTCTCAGCTTGTTAAAGTGCTTGAAGGGAGCTATCACTTCTAAAACATTCAGTAACCTGAAAAACACAGGAGAGAAAGGTTTTCATCCTTAAGCAACTTAGGCCTTTTGGTGTCTTCAGGCTTCGGACTCTGTAGTTCTGACTTCACAAGCTGAGGAGAAAGCTGCTTTCTGTGCCTCCCAAGTGGACCCATCCCACTGGGGAGGGTGAGGCTTAGGCCAGCAAAGGCCCTGTGCACAGACTCGCTCCCTACAAACTCCTCAGTTCTTCCAGCCATGCAGGTTTTCAAGGCTGGATCTCACATCCAGCTCTCCATGGGTGTGAAGGGGCGAGGCGGGGAACATTCTCTGGTTTACTGAATATGTAGTGTTCCCTGTCTTTATACCGGAAGCAAAATCTGCCTCACATAAATTTCAGGCCATATTTATTAACTTTTCCTCTGCACTAGAATTTCACGTCTGCCTACTGGTGTTCTGTATCACTGATCATTTACTTGGGTGGATTTCACTGACCATTATTTTTCTTTCAACAAAGGTCTATGCTTGACAAACTGTAATAGCTGTTAAACTCTTTTTTTTCTGGGTTATCTTCCGACTGCTCATGTCTGTCTGACATCTTTTCTAGCTATGCCCAGCAGATCATAGTTTATCACATGCAAAAAATATTTTTAAAAATCAAAGGTCAGGGTGACTTTATCTCTTTTCTGCCTAAATGTCTTTACATTTCTTTATTAACAAATGAAAGTAGTAGTTTAATCAGGACTTTTGTTACTGAGTAACCTCCATCCGTTTTTCCTAGAGGACCCAGTGTTATCGCATAGGTCCAAGTGAGCCCTGGAGGAGTGTTCTCTCCTCCCGGGTTTTGCGTGCTGTCTCAGGTCCATCCGGGGATTTTCTATGGGAGCAGGAACCAATGACGCTTGTGTTGCCCGCGCAACATCTCTGCTGTGTCGTCTTTTCTAAAGCTTTGTGCCTGCCACACTCGTTGTGGGATGTCAGAATTCATGACAAGCCCCACCTGCTCTCCGCACCGCTGTTCCTGACGGGTGCGGCTGGGGAGCAGCACCGGCTGGACCTCAATTCCTTTCCGTAGTTCCACGCGCGACCTTCTCACTTTATTCTGCCAATATCAGCTCATCTCAAGAGCAGCTCGGTTAAGAGTTCATATTCTTTAAGTTTTCCCTTAGCGTTTGCAGAAAGCTTTCCTGCCTCCACTGACTTGTCTGTTACTGCAGAGCGAATTCTTTGTCTGACTTGTGCATGTGGTGCTTACTCTGGTTTTGCACTTCTGTGTCTGATGCTGTGGTTGGTTTTTTCTGGTGGGGTTACCGGAGGCTGAACCTAGGGCAGATGTGTATGTCGGGCTGGGGCTCTAACTTTCTTTTTAAAATTTTCATTTTGAGACAGGGTCTCAGTAAGTGACCCAGCCTGGGTGTGAACCTGTGTGGGCTGTGACACAGAGCCTCTGGTCTCAGCTCCTCGGGGGGGCTCGAGCCAGAGCAAAGCAGCCTTGGGGCCAAGCTGGCCAACACGGTGAGACCTTGTCTCAAAAGAAAAAAAAATAAAGAAGGCTATGGGTTCGATCCCCAGTACTGGAAAGGAAAGGGTGACAGAAGGGTGAGCTCAGCCAGCACCTCTGACTCCAGCCATCGGTCAAAGGAGTGCAAGGACACACGGAAAGGCACCTGCGGGACTGGTTAGAAGAGGGACAGACCAAACATATCAACATGCTCACCGGGGAGGAGGACAAAAACGCGCGACAGAGAGTCACTGACACAAACAAGGTTACAAAGGGGAAAGAGCTACACAAAACGTAGTGACTTCAAAAACTCCAAGATACTTTTAAAGATAGGAACTCATGTAAAAAAATAAACTGTCCCATTTTTATAAAAATGCGAAGACGGGCTGGAATACAGCTCAGTGGTCACAGCGCCAGCCTCACAAGTGTACGGTCCTGAGCTCCAGCCCCACACTGCAAGGTACATCGATAAATAAAAATGCAAAGACACTACCAGGTCTAAAAGTAGCCCAGCTATTCAGTGTTAACAGAGGAAAACTATCACTTTTCTTCATAAAAGTGCTTCTGTCTTCCACGCGTTTACTCTAAAAAGCATGTACTCATGTGTCACTTTAGTCACTTTAAAAGCTCTTCAGTCACCTACCCCCAGGGGGCGCACGAGCCAGGTGGGGAGCAGGACAGCCCGCTGGGCTGGCACAGTGGGCACGGGCTCCACCACCCCTTGGACAGCAGCCCTTCCAGCCCGCTGGGTCTCCCGGCTCCTTCCATGCACAGACACACACCGCTGGCAATACACTTACGACTCGATCCCCAAGGGGAACTCCTGGCTCATGGCTATGGTGGCTTTGAATGTTTTCTTATTCTCTTTGCACACCAGTTCTCGACCCAGGTGAGGAGCTCTGAATGAAAGAAAAGAAAAGCAGAAAGAAAATGTTAGCAAATGTGCTTCCTAATAAATCTGTTACTACTACCATCTTTCTTCTTAACATGTACAAAAATACACTTATGCTAAGAGGGAACAGGATGTGTACAAGAAAAAAGTAACAGAAAAGAGCACACTAAAAGTTCAGAAAAAATTATCAGACAACACAACTCACTGAATATATCTGAATTTATTAATCACTATTTTGAAAAACCAAAAAATCACTAGGAAAAACAATTCAAAAGTATGCAGCCAAAGGTGGTGATATAAGCCTACAATCACGGCACCCAAGAGGCTGTGGCAAGACGGTCTCAGTTCAAGGCCAGCCTGAGCTAGTGAATTCAAGCCCAGTCTGAATTAGCAAGACCCAGTATCCAAAAATAAAAAGTATCACTCCATATCCTTGAAGTCATTCAGTCTCAGCATTCATCAATAAGAAGCATTGTGAAGAATAAAGAATCCTGTATTAAGCATTTTCACAAAGGAAAATGATAACACATTTACAGAGCTAACTCATTTTTTGTTTTTGTTTTTTTTTTTGTTTAGGATAACACAGCTCCTAACACTATGAATTCAGCATCCCAGAAAGCTGAGTAGTGGAGACTGGCTAAATCTAGGAACTCTAGGAGCTACAGGAAGCAGAGTAAAAGGCAGGCTGCTTGTTCAACATCGCCTTCCTACAGGGTTAGAACAGAGGGAGCTTCCTCCTTACTGACCTGCGATTGCGGCCCCTGTGCTGGGCATGGCTAGGACTGCACAGGGCCACACACGGCACCAGGAAAGTAACACCCTCAGCAAGAAAAACAGAACAATGACCACTTCTTCCTTAGCACCGAGGCAGGTATTTTTCTCCACCAAAAGATTACACAGGTTAGCTGGAGTAAACACTTTTATTAACTCATTCATTCAAAGTAAGCCGCTTTCTTCATTCATGGTTCTTTCAGCTGATGAAGATGTGAACACAGACTTTGGCCAGGTCCTCTGGTCTGTGTTAGTGACACAAGAAGACTCACAGAGTCGCTCACCGGAGTAAGGTTTAGATGGAAACAAAAGGACCTGCTGGAGATGGCTGGGAGAGACAGACAGACAGACAGACAAAGAGTGCATGGCCTTCAGGACTAGCTCAACAGACAGGACAATACCAAAGCACCCGCACTTCTCCAGCGAGCCACACACTGGGCCCTTTCCTCCTGCTCACCTAGAGCAAGACCTGCTGCTGGGTCAGCAGGCGCGACAGAGGTGCCACCATCCTCCTCAAGCATGCACACCTGCAACACTCACACTTCATGCTTAATTCATATTTTTAAGAGGTAAAAAAAAATAAGCTTCAGAAAAAGCATACCATTCTCTTAAAATAAAATGCTACACCCAAACATTCATATGCTGTTTTTTTTTTAAATCAAAGGAGACATAAGCTAAAAGAAAGAAGAAGCAGCCACCTACTTTCCATTTTCAGCAGAGATGTATTCTTCCCACGTGATCGTGTTCTGGGGAGGTGGGGTAAGGGACTGTCTCCGGACCGGCTGCCGAGAGAGCAAGAGAGGGCGGGGGGGCAAGAAGAAAAGTGTTACAGGTCTCAAACATAAATTAAAACATTCAGTAAACTGAAGGGGGCGACTAGCTCAAAGACGGAGGCCCTGGGAGGGAGGGGTGGCAGGGGAGAGAGGGGGACACAGGTGAGCAAAGACCAAGAGAAATGGAAAGAAAACATACAGTAAACTATTTACACTAGCAATAAACTTAACCTCTGTGATATAAAAAAGATGCTCCTTCAAGACAGTTCCACAGACTTAAACTCTCATAGAAATACTATCAGTGTTTCCTAAATCCCAGTGAGAACGCTGTAAGCAGTAAGTAAAACAGTGACATGGGGGCCAGGATTTAGCTCAGTGGCACCTGTCTCGCAAGCGCTAGGTCTTGAGTTTGATCCCTGGTACAGGAAAAAAAAAGTGATATAAGTAACAAGATAGAGTAACATCAGGCAAGGGCCCTCAGGGAGAAGCAGAGTTGGAATAATGCAGAGAAGACACCAGTAAGGCAATCGATGAGCACTGCTCCAAAATCTGCTAATTGTATGAACCTGGGCAAAGCATTTTCTGTTGCATTAATTTAAACACCCATGAGATAGATCTGTTGTTGTCAACAAACTGGAGAAAATGTAGGTGAAGAGTTTAGTGCCTATGAATAAGTAAGAGGTTCAACAACACTAGGAAGTTCCCAGACAGTGATGACAGAACAAAAAGAAAAGAAAAGGGGCTAACAGGATAAAAACTTGGAGAACAGGGGGTTGGTGACTGAGTCCTTAAAACAAGACTTTTGGGTAGAAAAAGGGCCAGTAAATGGGAAAACATGAGCACCACAGTGTTCAGACAAAGCAGAACGTGCTACTGCAAAAGACATCTTATACTGACATAAAATTACTTTTGAGTAGAAGGCAATTAGTCAGCACATACACTCCCTTTCACTGGAGACGACTCCCACTTCCGCATGGCCAGCACCACACAGGGGATGATGCTGGTGCCAGCTCCACCCAGGCTGTGGGCCAGCTCACGGCTGTGCACTGACCCTGTCTGGCCACCCTCCTGCCCTCCCAGGGCCCACAGGAGGGCCCGCGTGTGCTGGGGGATTCTCTGTCTAGGAGCCACCTCTGTGGAACAGCAGCTCCTCCTGCCCAGGCTGCACACAGGACACTCAGCTTTGTCTTCTACAACAAACTCTGCCAGCAGGAGCCTTTGCAGGCGTGTTCTTGCTACCGCCCAGGGCTGGTTTCCATCCGCACCAAAGCCCAGACCCAAGGCGGCCTGCCGACAGAGCACCTGAAGGATGGCATCCAAGCACACTGCTACGGTTTCTCAGTCAGATTGGCACCGCCAGCCAGAAGAGGGGACTGTCCCCTGAGCAGAGGGGCCCGATGGAGAAAGAACAGGACACACTGCTCAAGGAAGCCAAGGCAGTGCCGTGGTGGGAAGAAGCACGCCACTCTGGGAAATAAGCGGCCGCGTCTACTTAGCGCGAGCCACACGCTACAGGCTGACATGAGAGATGAGGCCATCTAGAAGGGCTTTCCAACTAAGTAGGTTACGTTTTAATTTGAAAATAACCTGCAGTCAAATGTTGAGTAATATAAAACACAAACTTCCGAGTAAGACTATCAAGTCCTGGCTTTGGCCAAGTATGTCCCATCTGCGGTGTGTCTAATGAACAAGTGTAAAGTGGCCCCAGGACATTGCACATCCACTGTGTACTGCAGCCCCAGCACAGGCGCCCTGCGTGGAGCTCATGTCAGGGCTGGCAACGGGCTGCAGTTCCTCTGACCAGAATCAAACAGACTGGCCCGGAGATTTAGCTCAGTGGTTCTGCTGCCTGCCTGCGCCTCACAAGCGCAAGGTCCTGAGTTCGATCCCCGGTAACCACATACAATGTTGGCTGTGGTGACTCACGCCCCTAGCAATCAATACCACATACCACAGTGCCGAAAGTAGTGGCTCAAGCCTGTCATCCCAGCACTAAGGAGGCAGAGGCAGGAGGATTGCTGAGTTTGAGGCTTGCCGGGGCTACATAGGGAGTTCAGAGCCAGCCTCAACTACAAGAACCTGTCTGAAAACCAACAAAAAAAGAAGAATCAAACAGACTAACTTCTCAATATTGGTCACTTGCTTGCACACATTGAGTCTAAGTGGGCAGACCCGGGAAATGCCATATGCTGGGCAAGTCCTCAGGTGAGAACGACCAGCGTGTGTGGAGTGTGTAGCACTGGCTGGCATCGTGGATATCCCAGTATCTGTCTTCACTCTCTGTACAGAAGCCTCCTGCGTACCCTCTAGATGAGGCTGTGGCCTCCTGGGACAAAGACCTGCCCAGCTGCCTTTGCAGTGAGATTCCCCACCCAATAGCAGGGCTGGCCCCGGACACCAGACGGCTTTTTGAAGCCAGCCCAGCAGCCTCTGAAATGCCACCGAGCCTCCCCTCGGTACAAAATAAAAATTCTAATGACTGTTTCCTATGACTCATACAAGAAATACTTTGTTTTAAGGTTTGACAACTTTAAATGGCACACATTTCTGGGAGTTTCCAATATTCACGTGCAGTTGGCTCTCTGCCTCTGTGAGCGGATCAGTAACAGCGTGGAAGGCCTGCATCTGCCCTGGACACGTGCAGGACCTTCTGTCGTCACCATTCCCTCCACAGACAACAGAACGCCCTTGTACCCACATGTGCGTGGTGTCAGATGACACCTTGTGTGCAGGAGGCTGTGCACAAGCTCTACACACACCACGCTTACACAAAGGTTTGGTACACAGCCGCCGAGTCCCGGGACTAGTCCCCATGCACACCGAGCCACACATATGCATGCATTCCTCTAGATCCGAACTGTACATGAAGCACAGCACACTCACAGCGCCTCCCAGTGCTCTGAACATGAGTTTGGAAGCGAAGGACTGGATTCGCGGCCAAGTCGCTTTGTGTGCTGCGTTAATTCCACAACTTCACAGGGCAAGTGTGAGGTTTAAAAAGGGTAAAGGGAAGGTACGTCACTCAGTCCTAACGCATTCCCAGCAGAAATGGGCACAGTTCCCCCTCCAGTAACAACTAGTCGAAGGAAGAAAGGAAATACAGAGTAGGCTTCTGGGCCTGAAGATTTCTGGCGCTTCAGTGAGGAATGTCTCGAGCACTAAGTGTTAGCCACACCTGGGAAAGAAGAGGAAGGAAAGGGCTGCACAGCCGCATGAGCAAGAGATCCTTCCTCCTGAACATCATCTCTTTCAGGAATTAAACACCAGCCGGCAAAACAAAAGAACAGAAGAAACGCAAATGTTATTTAATTACAACAAAGAACACTAATTCTGAGAAGGATATTTACTTTTAAGAACTAAAGAACTGAACTTCTATTAAAATGAGGTCTTAAAACGTAATAATTTGGCATCTTTGTAAAGAATTTCCTGTCTTTCTAGTGCTTGTAACCTTCAATAATGTAAAAACATACATTCTAATTTTTACTATATTTACCAACAGTATCTCTCCAGCATTATTTAACACCCCCTCCCCTTTCCCAACTTGCACTTCCCAGGATTTCTAAAGATCAGCCAACGTGTCTGGACACACAAGAGAAGAGACTTCAACAGTCAGGTGTGGAAGCCAAACGCTTGGCAGAGAAGCGGGTGGTGGTCAGGATCAAAATCACCTTTCCCCTCCTGACAAGTTAACTTCTTTAAACCTAGATTTCCCTTCTATACCCTGAGACAATGGCACTCATCCCTTTAGGTCGTAATAATTAAATAATATATGGGAAGCCTTAACACAATGCCAGGGAAAACCAACGGAAACAGGACAGGAAACGTGAGGAGGTTAGCAAGCACAGACTCTGTCTCAGCCTGGGGAGCAGCACTCAGGGTGCCCAGTGGAGACCAAGCCCTGGGGAATCTGGACTCCCCCACACACAGTCACGCTGCGTGTGCGGTGGTCCCTAGTGAGCACAACCCACATGTCCATCTCAGTCAGTGCCCGGCATGTCGCCCAACATGCAAGGGGAGCATGTGTCTCTCCTCACGTGACGTCTTCGGTGCAGCACTCGGGCTGAGCCTGGGGCGTCCTCTCCACCAGAGCCACACCCGGCCCTTCCTCTCAGCGCATGCTGCCCGCCATGACCCTTCCATCTTGGTCTCCCAGCAGCTGGGCCCAGGAGCACGTGCCACTGCTTCTGGCACCTGGAGGATTTTTTAAAACTGCCAGCTGTGACCTATAAGGCATTTAATTACTGATTCACAGTACATCTTGTAAAGCCATCAAGATTTTAAATAGAGCTCATTAAGACAGGACTGCCTTGGCAGAGTGACACCCTTCGGCTCTTCTGACTCCCTACTGTTCACAGCCTACACAGACTCTTCTTAAAGGACTGCACCCCAGGAGTGATCAACAAACTGCATCTTAATCTCTTTTCTCCTGTAAGGTCCAGTATTGGGAGAAAGGGGAAAAACCAGCGAATACATTTTCTGAATAGCTCCATGCTGCTTTTCATGTGTAAGATTCTGTCTACAAGGTTATGAAGACCACAGCACATCTATTGGACCATTCTTCATAAACTGCTATGGAAAAGTAAGATGGAAAACATGTAAATACCCTCAACTACAATACAAAACAGAACCTCACTCTCGGACATTTATCCCAGGGAAATGCAGCTTCCTGATGGCCAGAACCTGCAAGTAGCACAGATGCCCCCGTGGGAGACGGACAAACAAAACGTGCTGTGTTCATTCATGCCATGGAGTACTTCTCTCAGGGAGAAGACAGACTGTTCACTGCATTACCAAGGAATGCCGGTGGGGGACGCTTCAGACTATTTCATTCTGTGCAGATTCCCTTTACAGAGCACGAAACAGAGAGGGCTCAGAGCAGGAAGTCTGTACAGAGACGGACACAAGAGAGGCACCTTGTGCCGACAGAAGTATTCAGGGTCCTAACCCCTAACGCTGGTACCCTGGCTGTCTGTCCTCTTGCTCTGCTGCTTTGCCAGACACCAGCACTTGTTGCCACGGGTGAACGGGAACCCGGTGCACTGCTCTGGGAAGCTCCTTCGCCTTCGAAGCCAGTCCGGATCCGGAGCAACAGCACAGGAGCTGGTGGGACTCGGTCTCCCCGTGGCCACCTAGACTCTCCCTGACTGCGACTCAGTTCACACAGCAGTCCAGCACTCACACACACAAAAATTTATGAGCCCTCCTTTCCTAAAGTAGCACTCTTATTATGTGAGATGTACTGGAGTGTTTTCTATAACTTACACACAAATTTTTAAAGTGGTATGGCCCATTACATTCATTCATTCCAACTCTTCCTAAAAGGCCCCCCATCCTGCAGTCTGAGAAATAGGGCGATGGATGTAAGCGCAGTAAGATACCAGCAAGTGGGGACCCTGACGATGGGCGCCAGGGACCCTCTGGACCACTCCATCCTATTTGTAACCCTAAAAATGCCCAAGTAAAAAGAAGTTAAGACCGGGCCGGAGGGTTAGCTCAGTGGTTCCGGCGCCTGCCTCACAAGCGTAAGGACCTGAGTTCGATCCCCGGTTCCCACATATAATGCTGGGTGTGGTGGCTCACGCCTGTAATCCCAGCACTCGGGAGGCAGAGACAGGAGGATTGCTGAGTTCGCGGCGGCTTGCCTGGGCACCATAGTGAGCTCAGGGCCAGCCTGAA
>PVIC010008653.1:0-14188 GCA_004025085.1 Thryonomys swinderianus
GGCAGAGACAGGAGGATTGCTGAGTTGGAGGCTTGCCTGGGCTACATAGTGAGCTGAGAACCAGCCTGAACTACAAAGCAAGACCCTGTCTCAAAAAAAAAAAAAAAAAGAAAAGAAATTGAATACAGGGCCAAAGATTTAGCTCACTGGTTCTGGCGCCTGCCTTGCAAGCGCAAGGTCCTGAGTTCGATCCCTGGTAACTACATATAATGCCTGGGCCTGGTGACTCATGCCCACCAGCAATCAGTACCACATACCGCAGTGCTGGGCATGGAGGCTCACACCTATAATTCCAGCACTTGAGAGGCAGAGACAGGAGGATTGCTGAGTTCGAGGTTTGACTGGGCTACATAGTGAACTCAGGGCCAGCCTGAACTACAAAGTGAGACCATGTCTCAAAAAAAAAAAAAGAAATTTAATATAAACATTATATCTCCAGAATCAAACATTGAGTAGGTAATGAAGCTAGAATCCACACCTCAGTTTTGGATTTTGTTGTTGTTCTACAAGATTGCCTCCTAAGTGACACAGCATTAAATCAAGAGTAAACAAAAAAGCTCAGACAGGGCAGGATAATATCATTGCAAGTTCCAAATGAGTTTATGGTTGAGAAAACACAAAGGTACAGTGAGTGATAATTCAGTTTGTACTTTTAAGGCAGAAGACCTATTTTCTGATTTTTTTGTCCCAGTGACCATATTCATAGAAAACCAAAAACATTGCCAGGAACTTTGGCTATTCACCTTAATAGTCACACACTGGATTAGTAAGAGTAATGTGAAATCTTTTCTCTCTTCCAGGAAGGTAAAAAGCATTCTTGAATTAGAGGGAAACAGAAACTGACATTAATGTTATTTTAAATAATAGGAGAATGATTTGCCATGGTTAATTTGCTTAGTGTTCTCTCATGGTATTAAAATTCACTTCTTAAGAAACAGCAGGGATAATTAAGGTGAGATAAAGTTAACTAGTTTTTTATTATACAATAAGGAGTATTTGTATTAATTATTATACAAATAAGGAGTATTGTCCACATGCCTCTTAGAAGGCAGTGAACAAAATATGAAAATACATCCAGACTGGTGAACTGATACTTAATTTTATTGATACTGTGTCTGTGTGTACATATAATTGCTAGAGATTGAACCCACAACCTTGAGTGTGCTAAACACACACTTCACCACTAAGCTACACCTTTAGCATCTTCAGTGATACTTAAAAGTATAAGATAGTCTTCATCAAAGAATTTAGATTTTTGCAGAGGATTTAGTTCAGTGGCACTGTGCCTGCCTTGCAAGCATAAGGTCCTAAGTTTGATCCCTAGTACCAAAAGAAAAAATAATTTTAGACTTTTTCTTATACAATTAGTATTTTCTTCACATATTAAAAATAACGCTTCGCTGGGCGTGGTGGCTCATGCTTATAATCCCAGCACTCGGGAGGCAGAGACAGGCGGATTGCTGAGTTCGAGGCTTGCCTGGGCTCCATAGTGAGCTCAGGGCAAGCCTGAACTACAAAGCAAGACCCTGTCTCAAAAAAAAAAAAAAAAAAGCTTCACTTCATGGAGGAAAAAATTAAAACCTGCCCACTTTAAATAGCACATTTATATGTAATATTTGCATTTCTTTACTCTCTTGTATGCTTTTTGGGCAATCTCTAAGTACTTTTTAGTTGCCTCTAACACCTTTTTTTAAGGCAGAATTGTTCTTCTTGTGCCTGTTTTATCATACCAGAAATTCTTCAAAAGCAAATTAGCATTTGCCAAACAAAATGAAATAAAGCCTTTCAACATATTTCATAGCTAGTACAGGAAAGATTGAACCATCAAAGAAAGTTTAGAATCTTTGTATATTCTTCCTCACAATTCTAATTTATACTTAGCCAGTTTTTTTAAAATTACCTTTAACTTACTATTGCAAAAACTGAGCTTTTCTCACTTAAAAAAAGTGCCAGATACCTCCATCTTGCCAATTAAATTAACTCCTCTAAGAGTAAGAATTTTAAAAGCACCATCTTCGTGAAAGGCAATTTTTCATAGAGACTAGGTTAATTTGTCTGCTTATTAACTATGTTTCCCTTAGAAAGTAACTAGATTTTTGTAAGGTTAATAAAACTGAGATAATTCCTGCCTTATAGGTTTACTGTACAAATTAAATAGTGCACATGTACTGTGACTGGTGCAATTTGGTTATTAATATCCTCTGTGATAAAGGTATGACAGAAACTCACGCAAAATTTTAGGAAAGACCTTTTAATTATAGTTATGGAGGAATTCAAAATAATGAAGACTGGAGATTCAGCTCAGTGCTTCCACCACCTGCCTAGCAAGCACAAATTTCCTGGATAACCACATACAGTACTGGGCATGGTGACTCACGTCCACCAGCCATCAGTACCACACACCACAATGCTGGGCATGGTGGGTCAGGCCTGTAATCCTAGCACTCGGGAGGCAGAGGCAGGAGGATTGCTGAGTTTGAGGCTTGCCTGGGCTACATAGTGAGCTCAGGGCCAGCCGGAACTACAAAGCGAGACCTTGTCTCAGAATAATAATTGTAATTATTATGATTAATTTGTGATAAAATGGACAGTTTATCTTAGAAAATTACAAATAAATGCAGGAAGATGTAAAAAATCTAAACTATAGACTAACAACTACTGAAGGAATTGGGAAAGTTGTTTTTAAAAGTGCCAGGGCAGATATTTCTAGTAAATGTTTTGCTCTAATGTCTACTTTATCTGATAGTTTAGTATATTCAACCAATTCTGCTTTTCTTTTTTTTTTTTTTTTTGCTTTTGAGACAGGGTCTCGCTTTGTAGTTCAGGCTGGCCCTGAGCTCACTATGGTGCCCAGGCAAGCCACTGCGAACTCAGCAATCTTCCTGTCTCTGCCTCCCGAGTGCTGGGATGACAGGCGTGAGCCACCACGTCCGGCATTGTGGTATGCAGCCCTGATTGTTGGTGGGTGTGTCTCCACGCCCAGCATTATATATGGTTACCGGGGATCGCTATCTCAGGACCTTGCGCTTGTCAGGCAGGCGCCGGAACCACTGAGCTAACCCTCCGGCCCCAATTCTGCTTTTCTTTGACTGTTTGCCTAATTTATATTTTTCACCTATGTGATCTTCAGTATACCTCTTTTATTAACTATTCTAAATATTGCATTATATGTGTATGTAACTTTTTTTTTTTTTAGGCTGGCCCTGAGCTCACTATGTAGCCCAGGCAAGCCTCCAACTCAGCAATCCTCCTGTCTCTGCCTCCCAAATGCTGGAATTACAGGCATGAGCCACCACGCCCAGCACTGTGGTCTGTGGTGTTGATTGCTGGTGGGCGTGAGTCTCCACACCCAGCATTGTATGTGGTTACCAGGGATCGAACTCAGGACCTTGCACTTGGGAGGCAGGCACCAGAACCTCTGAGCTAACCCTCTGGCCCCTGTGTATGTAACTTTTCAGTATTCTAGTATCATCATTTTACCAGTTTGAAAAATTTATAGAAATCTTTTTCTTTAGGTTCTTTTTTCTCTTACTCATTTATACCACAGTGGTCTTAAATATTTCTCCGTATACAATGCAGCCATATCAATTGTATTTTCCTTCAACTGTTACATAGAACTTAGAATTTAGGAGGAAAAAAAAACTATTATATTTAAATAACCCATATATTTGTTTACTGGATTCTTCTTTCATACTATTCTAAAGTTCATTTTTTTTCTGTTCAAAGAGTTTTCACTATTCTTTTAAAGTAGGTCTGCTTAGAAAAACTCTGTTTTCCTTTGTCAAAAAATGTCTTGAATTTCCCTTCACTCTTGAAGTATGCAAGATTCTAGGGTGAAAGTTTTTGTTTTTGTTTTTTCAGCACTTGGTAAATATTGTTCTACTTCCTTCTGGCCTTCAGAAGATTTTTCTTGTGAAATCTGCTGTCATCCAAAATGTTGTTCCTCAATAAGTGAAGTGTCAGTTTTTTTCAGCTGCTTTCAAGATTTTTAAAATTTTTTTTCAGAAATTTAATTATAATGTGTTTGGGGCTTCTTCTGTTTGGGATTTTTTGCAATTACTTGAACCTATAGGTAGGTATCTTGTCAGTTTTGAGGAATGTTTACCCATTATTTCTCCCAAGTGCTTTTTTAGTCTTCCCTTTCCTCCTTTTAAGAATGATGAAACAGGGCCAGAGATTTAGCTCAGTGGTTCCAGCACCTGCCTCGCAAGAGCAAGGTCCTGAGTTTGATCCCCCGGTTACCACATACAATGCTGGGTGTGGTGACTCACACCCACCAGCAATCAATACCACATA
This sequence comes from Thryonomys swinderianus, assembly GCA_004025085.1. Taxonomy (NCBI): domain Eukaryota; kingdom Metazoa; phylum Chordata; class Mammalia; order Rodentia; family Thryonomyidae; genus Thryonomys; species Thryonomys swinderianus. The sequence goes on from PVIC010008653.1 coordinate 4,297, forward strand.
CCACAGTGCCGAGCGTGGTGGCTCACACCTGTCATCCCAGCACTTGGGAGGCAGAGACAGGAGGATTGCTGAGTTTGCGGCGTCTTGCCTGGGCTACATATGTGAGCTACATAGTGAGCCTGAACTACAAAGTGAGACCCTGTCTCAAAAAAAAAAAAAAGAATGATGAAACAAATGATAGGTTATTTTTCATAATCTCGCATGTCCCTGAGTTTCTTTACTTTCTTTAGTCTATTTTGTCTGTGGTTTTGTTTTGTTTTGTTTTGTTTTGTTTTGAGACAGGGTCTTATTTTGTAGTTCAGGTGGGCCCTGAGCTCACTGTGTAGCCCAGGCAAGCCTCAAACTCAGCATTCCTCCTGCCTCTGCCTCCTGAGTGCTAGGATTACAGGCATGAGCCACTACACCCTGCATTGTGGTATGTGGTACTGATTGCTGGTGGGGGTGAGTTACCACGCCCAGTATTGTGGTATGTGGTTACTGGGGTTTGAACCAGGGACCTTGCACTTGTTAGGCAGGCGCTGGAACCACTGAGCTAAATCTCTGGCCCAACATTCACTCAACTTTTATTTCGCTTCTAATATTTTCATTTGAATCTTCTTTTTGTCTCATATTTCGTTACTAAAGCAGTTTTATCATGGCTGTTTTAAAATCTTTATTTGGTAGTGCCAGTATCTCTAACATTTCAGTTTTGACAACTGTAGATTGTCTTTTTTTCATTCAATTTGATATTTTCCTTATTTATGGTGTGACTAGTGGTGTTCTGTTGAAATCTGGACATTTGGGCATTATGGGTTTACACATGTATGTGTGTAAGCACTTCATAACCCTTTGGATTTAGAACTTTTTTTGGCCTTTACCTAGGTATGAACTAAGCTTTGACAGAATCACTTCTTTGGCCCCAAAAACTGTGTGTTTTGAGTATTTTATTACATTTTTTCCATTTTTTTTTCAAAATGCATTGGATTTATAAATAATAGTTTTTGTATTTTGACTGCTTTGGGGGTATAGCTTGGTGACGAAGTACTTGTCTAGCAAGAGTTCAGTCTCTAGTTAATACAGGGATGAGGGGGCTTTACAAATGGAGGTATTTTAAGATTTTGTTTTGTTCTTTTTTTTTTTTTTTTTTTGTAGAACCAGGGATGGAACTTAGGACCTTGCACTTCCCAGGCAGGGAACAGCACCACTGAGCTACATCCCCAGCCCTCATTTTTAATTCTTAAGAAACAATTTTATGCAACATATAAGTCTGTTGTCTTTCATATTCAACTTTACATGTGTTTTTAGGCCCACATTATATATGTAGACTTCCCAGAAATTATGTTGTCTTCCCCAAGTATTTGATAAAAGCTAAGCATTGTATAGAAACTACAAAAGTGAGTAAAGCAAAATTCTTCCCCTCAGTGTAGTTTGGAAGATATTTTTCAGCCCTGGCTACATGCAGCCAGGTGCATAGGTTCTAAGAAACTGCAGATGTGAGATCTTTCCCTGGAAAACATTACATGGAAACATGTAATGAAAAAACATTTAAAGAAAAGACAAAAACTAAATTCATTCTGCTCTAAAGTTAAATTCTTTAATTCTTTATTTCTAAAATACTAGATAGAGTAAAGCCTCATAGGAAAAAGAAAAGAAATATATGGATGTATAAAAGACATATGTGGACAAACAAGGTGTTTTATAAAAATATCATAGAGGGCCAGAGACTTAGCTCAGTGGTTCTGGTGCCTGCCTGGCAAGCATGAGGTCCTGAGTTCGATCCCTGGTCACCAAATACAATGCTGGGCTGGTGGCTCATGCCTGTAATCCCAGCACTAGGGAGGCAGAGACAGGAAGATTGCTGAGTTCGAGGCTTGCCTGCGCTCCATAGTGAGCTCAGGGCCAGCCTGAACTACAAAGCGAGACCCTGTCTCAAAAAAAAAAAAAATCATAGAAAGGAGAGATCACTCCCTTCTAAATTTGCATAGATCATTTTGTCCTTGGCTGAGGTATATACTTAGTATTATTCTCAGATATGTTAACTATAACATTCCTCATTTCTTTCCTTAAGTCAACTCAGCCTTTCCCTTTTTACTCTTACAGACCACCTTGTGTCTTACTAGCTTGAGAAAATTAAGCTTGTCTTTTTCCTTCAACTACCTTCTACATATTTGTCCCAAACTCTCACTACATTTTCCTCAATATCAGATAACTAAGTGTTCTTTTTCCCTTACTTTGACCTCATTTTCTCCTGTCTCGGGATCTTGCTTTGGTGACCGTATCTTGTCTTTTCTGTACCTTCAAACTCATATTACTGGCTTCTTGCAACCCATATAAATGCTCCAGAATCTCCTACCCTTAAAAAAAAAAAAAAAAAAAAAAAGAAGACTTCCCTTACCTTATTACGCCATCCAGACTGTTTTCTTTTCCTTTTGTCATTCCTGTATCTTAAAATAGTGATCTGCCTCTCCTCATTCTTCACCAGTTCACAATAACTTTGTATAAAAATTAAGACTTACTCATGGTGTATGACTTGGTGGTATAGCATGTGTATGGCCCTGGGTTCAATTCCAGCACTGGGGGAAAAAAAAAAAAAACATAAACCTTGAAATATAGAATTAGCATGGAGCCACCTCCCCACCCCTTTTCATTTTTTATTTTGTGAAATGATCTTGCTATATTGCCACAGCTGGGCTCTAACTTGGGATTCTCCCTTCTCAGCTCCCCCAGAGTGCTACAATTACAAGCCTGTGTCTCTGTGCTTGGGTATTTTTTATTTTGAGTTAGGGTCTCTAGGTTTTTAAGTGGCCCAGACTGAGTTTGAATTTATCATTCTACTGCCTCAACTTCCCGGGCTACTCTTCCTGCCCTACTTGGCAGTCTTGATGGTTAAAGGGATAAAGAGAAGCTCTCTAACATTTGAGAGTGCTCTCGTCTCTTTGAATCTGTGATATAAAGAAACATAGAGAAGACAAACTCTCCTCCTCCTCTCCCTTCCTCCCCCTCCTTTCTGCCTCTCTCCTTAAATACTCTCAGGGATCAAATGCAGAACCTCATGGCTGCTAGGCTGTCACTCAGCCAGTGAGCTACAGCTCCGGCCCCAAAAGTGGTTCTGTCCCATAAGCCTGATCACCTCAAGTCCTTTCAGTATTCAGCAAGTTTACGAAGCTCCTCCCAGCCATTCACCCTCCTAAAATCTTGGTTTACTAATTCCTTTTCTTTGTACACCTACCTCTGTGATTGTATTTTCCCAGTGTGTTTTGTCTGCTTTACCTCTCCTCTTTTAGTCTTATTCCTTAATATACCCAGAAGACATTTGACCTATGTTTGTAGAACATAGGAGGCAGCAGATTTTCCCTGGGAATTAATCTTAAGTAAAATATTTATATAATAAATAATATAGTGTATCATAAACACATAAAATATCATTACTCTGGTAACAGCTATTTTCTTACCCCACTTTCTCCATTTTCTTTTTTTTATATACAGGTAAAATATGAATATATAAAGATGAATTTCAAATAATACATAAAGTTAGAGTCCCCTTAATCTTGTCCCTCATCTGGGATAACTACTTTTGGTTTTTTTCTATAAATATGATATTATATACATTATGAAGTAATATGAAGTATAGTTTTGGAGGTATTTTATGTTTGAGTTTAGGTTTTGGTGCTAATGATTATACCCAGGGCCTCATACACACTAAGTATGCTATTACTGAGTTATACCCCTTAACACCTATAATTTTTAGATTTTCTATGCTGTCTTAGAAGTGTTTTTAATATTAATTCATAGTTTTACAGAACTAACTTACCAAGGAATGAAAATATTTTAAGTTGAAAATGTACCAAATAAACCAGCTTACCAAATATCATTGTTTAGCAGGACAGTGCCCTGTAGAATATCAGTTGGTTGAACTTGTGGTCTCATGGCTGACTAGAGCTGTGCTTATTGGTGCTGTCTAGCAGCAGAGTATCATATGGCATATCACTAGCCTGAAAAAAGATCAAAATTCAAGGTCTAATATTTTCAGAATGAAGATGGCTTTCACACCTTCTTGACATAAATTGTTAAAAATGAGAACCAACTCTATTGTTTCTTAGAGAATAATATTAATCTTATTATTCTATAGCTTGATTTTATTTTCAGGTGATGGGAAATAAGTCCAGGATTTGCCAGATGCTAAGAGCTCAGTCATAATTCAGCTTACCTCTTTAGGTTTAGGCTTTGAAAACTATTTTCTCATTTTGTTTTCTTATTTAACTTCAAATTAACTGCTGGTAATAATTATAAGAGTAGAAACCTTTAGATAAAAGTATTAGTTTTTTTAATGTCCTTCCTGAAACATGGATCATGATACTATCTATATGTAATTTTCCTGTTTTTATAAATCACCTTTCACAACATATTTCACTTTATCACTCAGAGTGGCTACAGCAGCACAAAACTCTTAAGAATTTTATTTGTGTTTGTTTTAGATTCAGTAGAGGTCATTACCATAAATATGTTCAACATGAATCATGCTTCTCATGTGGCAGGTGTATAATAAATAGAAGTTCACAGTAGAATAGCAATGACTTGATTTTCTGTGATTCTGTACATTACTAAAATGGACTACCAAGGTTAGCCAAGAGAGAATAAGATATAATTGCTTGCCTCAAGTGATAATATCTTTTCAGTGTGTCCTCTGAATACCAATGAAGGCAGATGATTTCAAGGAGAGGCTCTTTTCATTTGAGAGATGGGAAAGATCAAATGAGGGTGATAAATAAGACCAACATGCAGCATACATAAACCATATCTATGCTAGAAGTTGGAGAATTCCTGGAGATAAAATATTACTTACTTTGAAATATTCTGTAGGAATATTTATTTATGTAAAAGTCAGTAAGTCCTGGACCGGAGATTAGGTCCCTGGTTCAATCCCCAGTAACCAATACAACAATACTGGGCATGGTGACTCACGCCTTCCAGCAATCAGTACCACCTACCACAATGCCGGGTGTGGAGGCTAACACCTGTAATCCCAGAACTCAGGAGGCAGAGGCAGGAGGATTGCTTAGTTCAAGGCTTGCCTGGATTATATAGTGAGCTCAGGGCCAGCCTGAACTACATAGAAATTTCATATAAGTAAAATGCGTTTAGAAAAAAGAAAAATACTTGACTCACTGTACTATTTTAAGAATTATATACTGAAGGGCTAGAGATTTAACTCAGTGGTTCTGGCGCCTGCCTCACAAGCGCAAGGTCCTGAGTTCGATCCCGGCAAACACATAGAATGTTGGGCGTGGGGACTCACACCCACCAGCAATCAACACCACATACCACAGTGCCAGCCGTGGTGGCTCACGCCTGTAATCCCAGCACTCAAGAGGCAGAGACAGGCAGATTGCTGAGTTTGAGGCTTGCCTGGGCTACATAGTGAGCTCAGGGCCAGCCTGAACTACAAAGCGAGACCCTGTCTCAAAAAAAAAAAAAAAAAAAAAAAAGAATTATACTGAAAGGCTGGGCATGGTGACTCAAGCCTGTAATCCCAGCACTCGGGAGGCAGAGGCAGGAGCATTGCTGAGTTCGAGGCTTGCCTGGGCCACATAGTGAACTCAGGGCCAGGCTGAACTACAAACCAAGACCCTGTCTAAAAAAAAAAAGAAGAAGAATTATACTGAAAGGATAGGACTTCAAATCAAGTATACTAGAAAATAAGCATATTGCTTTTAGTATCATTGTTAATTTCTTTTTTATTTAACTTTCTGAAACAATCTCCTTTTTATGTTTATATTTTGTATTTACATTTGATAATTCAGTAATTTTAAGGAAAATACTAGCTTTCAGTAATGACATTATTACCTTTACTCAATTGAAAAAATACTCATTTTGTTACTACCTATTGTATCTGTTACTCTATCCTGCTATTCTCACTTTTAGTAGCAAACAGAATGATAGCTTACTATTTGGAAAATTAAATATAGTAATATATGTGGAGTGCATGGCACATACTAAGCATTCAATTTTAAGAGTTGCTAATATAATTTACAGTTAAGGTGTTTGTTTTAGAAACATAAAAATAGTAATTTGTATGAAGTTGCTGAGTTTGCTTTATAGCATCTTTTAAGATGCAACCATGGTGCTGATTATTGAATGATACTACTCAGCTAGATTCTGTGTCTCTGTACAGAATGAATAAACATGTTAGACTGTATCCAACTATACCAATAGAATGTTAGATATTTTAAATTCATGTACAGTGTTATAGTGTTATAATTCTTCAACCCAGTTTGCTTTTTAAGAAGATATAATGTCAGCCTGAAAATATGTTCATAATGAAGCTGGGCTGTTAATTAGACTTACTTCAGGCATTTTCTGTTGATTTGTATTTTGCTTTTGTTTTTTTCAGACAGGCTCTCGCTGGGTAATTGAAGTTGGCCTGAAATTTGGCATGCATCTCAAACTGGCCTCCTGCTCATAATCTTCCTGTGTCAGCCTCTTCAGTGCTGGGACTGGAGGCATGCACCACCACATCCAGCTATTGTGGATCATTTTTAAAAAATACCAGTTGCAGGCCGGAGATTTAGCTCAGTGGTTCCAGCATCTGCCTCTTAAGTGCAAGGCCCTGAGTTCGATCCGGTAACCACACACAATGCTGGGCGTGGTGACTCACGCCCACCAGCCATCAATACCACATGCCACAGTGCCGTGGTAGCTCACTCCTGTAATCCCAGCACTAGGGAGGCAGAGGCAGGAAGACTGCTGAGTTCGAGGCTTGCCTGGGCTACATAGTGAGCTCAGGGCCAGCCTGAACTACAAAGCAAGACCCTGTCTCAAAAAAAACAAAACAAAACTAGTTACTTTCCCCTATCATTGACTTTCTAAGAGATGAAGCTAAACAGAGATGTGCTGAGCTGGGTGTGATGATGCGTCTGGGAGGCTGAGACAGGAAGACTGCAGTTTCAAGCCCAGACTGGGCAATTTAGCAACTTAGTGAGGCACTGTCTCAAATCAAGAAAAAAAAAAAAAGTGGGCTGAATTATAACTCAGTGGGAATGCTCTGAGTTTAAGCCCCAGTATTGGGTAGATGGGGTGCTAGTATATGTTTAATAAAAGAGTTCTTGGAAGGAATGGAGATAGTGAGCACTGTCTTGTGTGTGTGCTGATTTCCATGATATAAATACTTCTACTATAGCCAAAGTTCTGAAAATTTAACACATCAGCTTTCATAGATTGATACAGACTGTAATGTAATACTTTTATTTCTTACTCTTGGAAACATTTCCATTCTCCTTGAAGTTCTCATAGCAATTTATTTATACTACATTTTGAGCTCATTTTTATCAGTAACAAATATCTGTTTCACTCACTAGATTATAAATTTCTAATAGTTATCATTGAATCATTCTGTACTTAAAACATTAATACATACTACTTCAATAGGAAGCATTATGGAAATACATGATACTGCCTTTGCTTTCTGTACCTTTGGGAAACTGATCAAAATTCAAGCTTTAAAATCAGATGGTGTCCTTAAAGGTAAACTCCTCATTTGCATTGTTTTCTGGCTCTCCTCCCCCACCACTGATATCTAGCCATAGGCAAGTACTCTACCACTAAGCTACACTCCCATCTTTTTTTTTTATTTTGAAAGTTTTTTGGGTTTTTTTTTTTTTTTTTTTTTTTTTTTTTTTTTTTTTTGAGACAGGGTCTTGCTTTGTAGTTAAGGCTGGCCCTGAGCTCACTATGCAGCCCAGGCAAACCTGGAACTCAGTGATCCTCCTGTGTCTGCCTCCCGAGTGCTGGGATTACAGGGGTGAGCCACCATGCCCGGCACTGTGGTATGTGGTATTGACTGCTGGTGGGTGTGAATCTCCACGCCCAGCATTATATGTATATAATATTATATAATGTATATAATATGTATATAATATTATACCAGGGATCGAACTCAGGGCCTTGCATTTGCGAGGCAGGCACCGGAACCACTGAGCTAAATCTCCGGCCCTTTATTTTGAAACTTTTACTATGTTCCCCAGGCTGGTTTTCAAGTTGAGGTCCTCCTTTCTCAGGCTCCCAGTTAACTGGGATTACAAGCATGTTTCACTGTGCCCAGCTACTTTTTTATCTAGGATTATCTTATAGCCTTCACATTAAGTATTGATGAGATCTAAGTGTATGAAGGAGTTGTTCTAAAACAAAAACAACCCAAGAATTTCTTGAAGTAAATGAAGCACGTTCTTTGAGAGTGATGGTTCTAAGATTTTTTCATCTCTTAACCTAAGCTGCCACCTGAAGGCAAAAGTTAAAATGACATCTTTTGTAACCCTAAAACTTGTATGGCAGTTTTGGGATATTTATGTATTCAACATAAACCCTTCAGAATGCCAGATGCATATTTATTCAGTTATTTTGTACGCGATAAAATGTTTGAAGATTAGTTTGGATTTCATCATCTCTATTATTTAACCTTTGTTAGTTATTCTGCTAAGGAAATCTTACAAATCTTCCTTTAAGATTTGAATAGTATAAGTAATAATTTTTTTGCTTTATTTAATGAAGAAATTTACTTATCTAATAATTTTCTCTTTTCTTTCTCTTTCTTTAGAACGAAATCACTCAGACACTGTAGTGTTCTTTTACCTGTGGATCGTCTTTTGTATCATCAGTTCCTGCTATACTCTGATCTGGGATCTAAAAATGGACTGGGGTCTCTTTGATAAGAATGCTGGGGAAAACACTTTCCTCCGAGAAGAGATTGTATATCCTCAAAAAGTATGTACAAAGTGTCTGCATTTGTTTAAAAGAAAAAAAAACAAGTATATCACTAGTTAAATCCTATTGTGATAAAGACCAATCCCTAAATATAAACTAATACTGTTAGAAAAATAATTACCATGTGATATAATATGATAAAGACTAGAAAAATAACTTAATGTAGTTACTATAGCACACAGAATTCTCTGTCTGTAATGCCTTTATCCCCTTTGTCTGCTTTGTAGTAAACTCCTGTTTGTTGTTTTTGAAAGTCAGTTTAAAGGTTACTTTCTCTAAAAAGTCTGTATTTTTACTAGCATGTTTAACCATCCTTATTAGTCCTTTTTACTTGTATAAAGTTCTCTGATAGCAGTTATCACATTATGTTGTAGTTATCTGTTGAGGTTATCTGTTTTCTCACTGCCTGGCATCATTCCTAATCTACACTTGATCCTACACTTGATCTTAGCCAAAAGGCCGAGAAGCTGTATCATTCCTAATCTGTAGCAGACTTAATAACAGTGGAATGAATGAATGAATGAATACATACATACATACTTGATTAAATGACAACTGTTATGAATGCCCAGAGGGAAGGGAGTCCATTGTTCTTATTTGATGTATCAAGAAGACCTCTTTCATTTCAACCAGTATTTATTGCAATCAAGTGTCAATTCAATCAAAATATGTAATTCTAGAGGAATTATTTTAGGATAGTGTCTGCATATAAATAAAATGACAAGAAAGGCTTAATTTTAAATTTAGGAATAAAAGGATGGCTCACCTTGAGAGATTAAACAATAAACTGGGCATCTTAGTATATGAATTCTATTACTAGCTCTTTAGCTATAAAATGTTAGATAGCCAAACTATAGTGGATCCTACAAGGTAAAGATGTTAGTCTAGGTTATCTCTTGGTGTATTTCCAGTTTTAAAATTTTGTTATGGATTAAAATATTATACATTGGGTCTTCTATTTTTTAACTATACAAAAATGTAACCAGTACCTCAAAATCTTATTTTAAGATGTGTGTGAATACATAATATTCAGTTGTTAAATAGGTAAGGCTGTTTTCAAGTGTGATGATTAAAAACAAATGATAGGAGGGGGCCGGAGGGTTAGCTCAGTGGTTCTGGCACCTGCCTTGCAAGCGCAAGGACCTGAGTTCGATCC
>PVIC010008653.1:14288-47790 GCA_004025085.1 Thryonomys swinderianus
ATAGGAGCTGGGCGTGGTGGCTCACGCCTATAATCCCAGCACTTGGGAGGCAGAGGCAGGAGGATTGCTGAGATCGAGGTTTGCATGGGCTTCATAGTGAGCTCAGGGCCAGCCTGAACTACAAAAGTGAGACCCTGTCTCAAAAAAAAAAAAAAAAGACAAATGATAGGAGAGTGGGTATAAAGGATCATATGCAAGGTAACTTCAAGTGAACAAATGAAGGTGAAAAAAGGGATTCATTGAGAGTTTTTTTCTTTAAGCTATAGCAGTAATCTTAATGTAAAAATTTAAAATATGACCAAGATATTTTTATAAGGCTTATTAGAAAAGAAAACCAATAATCAGAGTAGGCTTGACTTCAGGTAAGATGACCCATTTGTGCTCACCAAATGTGTATATTTTGTTGTTGTTTACATTATTCATGCCTTACTGTTTTTTATTATTTATTAGGATTGCTTAGATGAATCGTTTGTATCTTTATAAAAGTGTTAATCCATTTTCTTGAACTTAATGTTTTCTATGTAATAAAATTAGTGATAGAATTTCAGTTGTTATTATTACATATTTTCATTGTCTTAGGAAAAAAAGTGTATGTTTTCCTACATTATAATTTGACAGATTTATAAGAAAACTTCTGCTAGATTACTACATCCTCTACAGGTTTGTTTGGTTGTTTTTTTTTTTTTTTTTTTGAGACAGGGTCTCATTTTGTAGTTCAGGCTGGCCCTGAGCTCACTATGTAGCCCAGGCAAGCCTTGAACTCAGCAATCCTCCTGCCTCTGCCTCCTGAGGGCTGGGATTATAGGCGTGAGCCAACCCTGCAGTTTTTTTAGCAATATTAGTATAGAGTTCTTCCAGCTGGAGAAGCAAACAAACCCCTTACAGAGTACAGTGTACCTTTGTTAAGAATTAATAACATAGGACCGGAGGGTTAGCTCAGCAGTTCCAGTGCTTGCCTTGCAAGCGCAAGGTCCTGAGTTCAATCCCCAGTAACCACATACAATGCTGGGCATGAAGACTCACGCCCACCAGCAATCAATACCACATACCACAGTGCCGGGCGTGATGGCTCACGCCTGTAATCCCAGCACTTGGGAGGCAGAGACAGGAGGATTGCTGAGTTCGAGGCTTGCCTGGGCTACATAGTGAGCTCAGAGCCAGCCTGAACTACAAAGAGAGACCCTGTCTCAAAAAAAAAAAAAAAAGGAATTAATAACATAGTTGTATGAGCATTAAAATCACTTTCCAGGAATTAACAATGCATGATATAGAGTGGCATACTCCTAATCTAGGAGCCATTTTTGTTGTCTCCATATTCAAACTTTCCTGTTTCTCTTGATCTTTAATGAACAATGTTAGATTTTTTGGTAGTATCAGATCCCATGTCAGTCAGCTATAAATAGCTTAAAACTGACTCTTAAATCCACATTGTAATTTTTCACTTAGGCCTAATATTGAGTACACTGAGTATGAATTTAACCAAAAATTTCATTATCACTTTATTGGCAGGATGGGAGAAGGTACGTGGAGGTATGTGAATGTATTAAAATCACAATAATCCTCATAAAATCTATAACCAGCAGTTACGGGGTAATATCTAAAATTGACCAAGATAGAACAGTATACATATATTGTTTTATATATGAAGGGTTAAGTGACAGAATAAATAACTAAATTTTAAGAATGTGTTTTTGGAGAAAACAAAAAGAATGTGAAAAGGAGATTGCTGGATTTTTGCTACTAACTCTCTAACAATGACTAGTACTACTCCATTAAAATTAAATAATTAAACTTGATTTAATTCATAGCAGTTCTACTTCTGAAAAAGTCACAGCCTTTAAATTATCTATTAATTTAGATTAATAATGAGCAAATTCATGAACTACAGTTTTTGTGAGTTTAAGACCTTTGGGTAGCTGAAATTGGACTCCTAAATCCTGAATATGGGTACCTGGAAGTATTAGCTGAGCACTGTCTTCCCTGAGTTTAAAAAAATCAGAACATTTTTATTTTTCTTACAATGCTGGGTATTAGCCTCAGGGCTTGCTATATATTAGCCAAGCCTTTATCACTGAGCTATATCTCCAGCCCAATAATATTTCTTAAATTCAATCATGTTTGTGAAATCCAAGATTGATTTCATTTGCAGGCATCAAAAGTCAAATCAAAACTTCTTTAGTTATAGGTTAAAGCAATTTGAAAATACAAGTACAAATAGTACAGTTAATAAGTATGTTTATATACTTTAATGTTATCCATTATGTCATCAACACGTACTTGCTAAAATGTAATCTCAGTTGAACAGGGTTTTCATCTAGCTTGTATTTCTGGTGCCTAGAAGAGTGGTATCCAATATGGGAGTAAGATATATTTGTTAAATAATTACTAAAAGCAACACTTAATTTTGAATACCGTACAATTTAGGACCAAACTAAATTGGTGAAATTTTCCTAAAATGTGTGTTTCTCTGCAAAATTCGAAAGAAAACAACTTTTTCCTCTCAATTCTGTGTTTATTGGTGGAACATGTGTGAGTCTTACTACTAATAAGTATGCATCTTTATGAGAAATGTGATGGGAATCATATTTAATTTATCATTCCTTAGGCCTACTACTACTGTGCCATCATAGAAGATGTGATACTACGCTTTGCTTGGACTATCCAAATCTCAATTACTACTGTGACAAAGTTGCCTCATTCTGGGGACATCATTGCTACTGTCCTTGCCCCCCTTGAGGTTTTCCGGTAAGCAAACCATTAGAAGGTTTAGCAAAGACTCTTTTTATTTAAAAGATGCCTCTTTTTTTTGAGACAGGATCTCTGATAGTTCAGGCTGGCCCTAAGCTCACAATGTAGCCTGGGCAAGCCTCAAACTCAGCAATCCTCCTGCCTCTGCCTCCTGAGTGCTGGGATTACAGGCATGAGCCATCATGCCTGGCACTGTGGTATGTGGTACTGATTGCTGATGGACATGAGTCACTACGTCCAGTATTGTATATGGTTACCAGGGATCAAATCAGGGACCTTGTGCTTGCTAGGCAGGCCCTGGAACCACTGAGCTAAATCTCCGGCCCAAGATGCCCAGTTTACCAAAATAAAAATGAACAAAATATCTCTTAAATCTTCCTAAATCTATCAATAACCTGATAGAATAGCACAAAATCTAAATGAAAGCAGGAACCTCAAAAATAAACACTAGCTAGGTATCATGGCATCCACCTGTAAACCTATCCCTTGGAAGGCTGTCAGGAGGATCATGAGTTTGAGGTTAGCCTGGGCTGCATAGTGAGTTGAAGAACAGCCTGAACTAAATAATAAGACTTTGTGTCTGTAAAAAAATAATAAACTGATATCACTGAGTACAGTGGCACAACCCTGTAATTGCAGCACTCAGGAGTCTGAGGCAAGAGCATCACTATCAGTTCAAGGCCAGCCTAAACTACACAGTAAGACCCTGTCTCAAACAAAACAAAAATAACACTAATACAACTTTTGTACTTGAGAAATTTTCTGCACCTAGAGGCTTTGAGATTCATTAGTGATTGTCAGTTTAAATTTGTATAACTAATAATACAGAAAATATGCAAAGCAAAAGTTAACTTTGCTAAGAAGTAAATGACTATATCATAGTCTTAGTGGAAGGTTTTAACATATTTCTATCAGTAATAGATAAATAAGTACTTACCCAACTTGGCCTAATTTACCTTTGTAGAGCTCTGCATCCATAAACAACAATATTCATTCCTTTAAATGCAGATAGAAAATTAACTGTACATTGGGTCATACAAGAAGTGTCAAGAGTTTCAGATTAAAATCACACAAGATAACCAAAACTTCTGATATGTTTAGAAATTAGCCAGTTCGTGTCCAATAATCTGAGTCAAAATTACAATTATAATATAAATTTTTTTTAATATTTTGAGTAGAATTAAATGGAAAATATAACCAAAACAGCGAAGCTAAAAGCCATAAAGGAAAATATATAATTCTCAGTGTATGTATCAGAAAAGTATACACTTCAACAAATCAGGAAAAAAGTTAAAACAGCAAATTAAACCCAAAGGAAAAGTAAAAAGAAAGAATATAAAGCCCAAAAATTAATGGAATGAAAAACAAACAGTAGGGAAACTTGACAGAACCAAAGATTTTGGACAATTTTTTTTTTTTTTTTTTTTTTTTTTTTTTTTTTTTTTTTTTTTTTTTTTTGCAGTACTGGGGATTGAACTCAGGTCCTTGTGCCTTCCAAGTTAGGCGTGGTACCACTTGAGCTAAATCCCCAGCCAGAACCAAAGTTTTTTTAAAGAAAGACTACTCCAAGGAGAGCTGGTTTCTGACTGAAAACTTTTGTTGCACTGAACAGAGCAAATTAAGGGCCAAGGGTTTAGTTCAGTGGTCCAGAAACAGGACAGCCTAGCGCTGATACTACCCAATGTGTGACAAAATTGGCTACATAACAGTGTGAAAGGGAAAACTTTTAAGATATATATGGAGAAATTAATTCTAATTCCTACTGTATATTGTATTTAAAGTCAATTCCAGGTGGATTTCAGGGCTAAATAAGAGCAGTAAATCAGTAAAATCTCTGGAAGGTAGCATGGAAAGAAGACCTAAAGGTGACTTTCAGTGTATGGTAATGTGTTTCATCTTTCTAAGTAGTAATTATATAGTACATTCATTTCATGATAAGTTTATAAATTTTTGGTTTTCAAACTTTTATATGTATGTGTTATACTTCTTTATAATACTTTTAGAAAGCAGCCAGAAAAGAAGATGACTTCTAAAAATATGGCAGTTAAACTGATAACTGATCTCAGTAGCAACAAGAAAAGTCAGAAATCATTAAAATGAAATTTTCCGTGGGCTGAGAGACAGTGACTGCCTGGCTAGAACTCTGCCCAGTGAGAAGACCCTCCACAAAGGAGCTAACCCAGTGGTATTCTCACATAGTTACAGAGTATTCCTCTGAGTCAGAATGGGCGTACACTGCCTGAAAATGTGATAGACACTGGAAATACACAGCTAAGAAGAATGACTGGACACAGTGTACTCGCTCCTGTCACTGTGGTCTCTCATTAAGACCATTTGTCAGCCCTCCTTCCTTCCTTAACTCTCCAAATATCTAGGTACAGGACCTGAACCCTCCATCCCCTCCCCACCATCTGCACCTGCTTTTTCTTTTAAGGGTGCTACGTCATAGATTGGAGGAAAAAAAATTAGGAAGTTGTTACTTTATCCTTGGTTTTTTGGGGTTTTTTTTTTTTTTTTTTTTTGAGACAGGGTCTCGCTTTGTAGTTCAGGCTGGCTCTGAGCTCATTATGCAGCCCAGGCAAGCCTTGAACTCAGTGATCCTCCTGCCTCTGCCTCCCGAGTGCTGGGATTACAGGCGTGAGCCACCATGCCCAGCACTGTGGTATGTGGCATTGATTGCTGGTGGGCGTGAGTCACCACGCCCAGCATTGTATGTGGTTACCGGGGATTAAACTCAGGACTTTGCGTTTTCGAGGCAGGTGCTAGAACCACTGAGCCAACCCTCCGGCCCTATCCTTGATATTTTTAATTTTAAGAAATTGTTTGCTTAATAATAGAGTCAATGTTCTATCTACTGTTTAAAACTAAAGCAAAAAATCTTTCCCCCTCCAACTGTTGCCCATCTTTCTACTCTCCTTTACAGAAAAATTCTTCAATAAATGTTTGCGTTTGCTGTCTCCACTCTCACTTCTCTCATTCTCTATTTGTTCCCTATACTCAAACTGTACCATTTTTGTTGCTGTGATTTGTTATTATATTATTACTGTTATATAAATCTCTAATAATAGAGACAATAGAGCAAATACTGCATAGCACCAACTATGTCTCTGGCACTGTTCTGACAGTTATTATTTTATTGAATCTTCCCAGCAATCTAATGAGATAGGTTTCATTATTGTTCCATTTGACTGAAGTAGAGGCCAAGTAACTCACCCATAGCTATTATAGCTAGTAAATGATGGAACAATGTTTTTTGTTTGTTTTTTTTAGACAGGGTCTCACTTTGTAGTTCAGGCTGGTCCTGAGCTCACTATGTAACCCAGGCAAATTTGGAACTCAGCAATCCTCCTGCCTCCCAAATGCTGGGATTGTAGGTGTGAGCCACCACACCTGGCATTGTGGTATATGATACTGATAGCTGGTGGGCGTGAGCCACCACGCCCAGCATTGTATGTGGTTAACAGGATCAAACTCAGGACCTTGTGTTTGCCAGGCAGGCACCGGAACCACTGAGCTAAATCTCTGGCCCCGTGGAGCCCTGATTTTAATGTAGACAGTCTCCCAAAGGTAAAACTCAGATCACACTGTCTTACTAAATCCTTTGATCAGTTCTCCATACTTATTTTACTTTTATCTCACAGCAAAGCCTTTCCTTCACTTGACTCCTCAGAAACTGCAGTCTCCTGTCTTACCAGTTTTTCCTTCTCAGTTACTATACTAATTCTTCTTCCTCTTCCTAAGCTTGTAAGTAGTAGAAAGCTTCTAGGTTTAACCCCCTGCCCTCTTTTCTCTTTCAGTTATATTATTTTTAAGCCCATGATTTGAAATAACTGTCTTCATACTATCTGTAGCCCACAAATCTGCCGTAAATTACAGGCTCGTCATGGTCATCTAGCTATTGAGTAGCTCTAGACTGACCAAAATAAGCCTGCTCACCATTCCTTTAGACCAAAGTCCCAGAGGTCACTCATATCCTGTCAGTCGGTCTTTCATAAGTGATTCTGTAGTCTGTTTCTCATCCCCTCTTTGATTACCACTTTTGACTAAGAAGACATCCTTCAACAGCCTTCTGCTTGATCGTTCTTCATTTGTTCTTTTCTCTCTTTGGTCTACTCAGTGTTCAGCGGATAGAATGTCCTTTTTTTTTTTTAATTGAATTCTTTTTTTTTTTTTTTTGAGACAGGGTCTCGCTTTGTAGTTCAGGCTGGCTCTGAGCTCACTATGTAGCCCAGGCAAGCCTTGAACTCAGCAATCCTCCTGTCTCTGCTTCCCGAGTGCTGGGCATACAGGCGTGAGCCACCACACCCAGCACTGTGGTATGTGGTATTGATTGCTGGTGGGCATGAATCTCCACGCCCAACATTGTATGTGATCACTGGGGATCAAACTCAGGACCTTGCGCTTGCAAAGCAGACGCCAGAACCTCTGAGCTAACCCTCCGGCCCCAATTGAATTCTTTATTGGTACAATTTATATACATCTCAAAATCACGTATAACATTGGGAAATTTGTACCAGTATATGACACAAGTTAATGTCCTTTTTTAAAGGAAATCATTTCATTCTCCTGTTCAGACTCTCTTGTTTTCAATCACACATGAAATCTAAACTCTTTGCTATAGTTTATTGGCCCTTCTATGGATGGGCCCTTTTTTACCTCTCCATGTTTATCTCCTGCTGTTCTAACCTCACTCATTCCACTCCACCCCCACTGAGCTGCTTGCTGTTGTTTGAGGACACTGCAGGCATTTTCATCTTGGGTTTTTCTATGCTTATTTCTTCCTCTGCCAAGGATGCTTTTCTCCAGGAGTTGTGTGCAACTTGCCCCCTTGTCGTATTCAGTTTTTTGCTAGAGGCCATCACTTCAGAGACCATTTTGCTTATAGCGTTCATCTTGCTGTGTTTAATCAGCTGCCTACTTTCACTACAGAATGAAGAGAAAGATTTTATCTCATTTACAGCCTTTTCCTTCCTTGTAGTAAGCATTCATTAAGTACTTGTTGGATAAAGTGAAATAACGAGTATTCTAAACTACATTCCAAGAGTCTCCCCATTTTGCAGAATGCACTCTGCTTCCCCCACACCACTCTTACACCATCTTTGTCTATCTCAATTGAATACTCCAGCCATTTGTTCCTTGTGGGAAGCGACCTGGGGGTCGTCCCTGTGAGGCCTGGAGAACTGCACTGGGTGTTGCCCTAACTAGCAGTTAGGAGGTCTGCACTGTGAACGGTGCTGCCCAGCTCCCAAGGGAGCTGCAACCTCATCCTGAATTACAGGATCTGAGTTGCTGCTTGGGATGCCGGATCAGTGGTGATAAGAGGTAAACAACCTCTGGCCCAGGGTCACCTTCCATTGCCCCTCCTGTGAGGAATTTGCTGTTCTTTCCCTACTGATTAAGTTGCTTCACAATCTTTGCTAGATTTACTGACCATGCACAAATGGTAAAAGATATTGCTTTAGTGGTTAAGTAAAATGACAGAGAGAAGTAACTTCTCCTTGTGTAGAAAACAGGGAGATGTTTAAAGAATAACAAAGACCTGAACCTTGAGAGTCACAGCTGGACTTTAGCATAAGATCAGGCCTGCTAATTGCCTGGAAAAAGTCTTAGGAATAGGGAGGGCACATTCTGTAGATTATTAGATGTTCCCTGGCAGACAAGTTTATCTCTACGCCACCTGTGAATCAAGGTTATGATAACTGTTGATTTTTTTTTACTACTATTTACCTTACTAATTGTAAAGATTCACACGCGGGCACTCTGGCTAGAAATACTATAAAAGAGCACTGAAAAATAAACTCAGGGCCTGCTCAGTATTGACTGAGAGGTCCTCCCAATCCCATTATTCTGTCTTCTTTCTTTTCTTAGCTGCACCCCTGACTTCGCAAACCCGCTGTTTTGTCCGGCAAGCCCCGGCAGTTCCTTGTTCTGTTTCTATGAATAGAAACTTGATATTCTGAGAGGTTTACAGTTAGTGAAGGTATGTTCACATAATGTTTTATAATTAACGTGTTTGTCCCATTTGCTAAGGCGATTTGTTTGGAACTTCTTCCGCCTGGAGAATGAACATCTAAATAACTGTGGTGAATTCCGTGCTGTGCGGGACATCTCTGTGGCTCCCCTGAATGCAGATGATCAGACACTCCTAGAGCAGATGATGGACCAGGAAGATGGGGTACGAAACCGCCAAAAGAACAGGTCGTGGAAGTACAACCAGAGCATATCCCTGCGCCGGCCTCGCCTCGCTTCTCAGTATGTACAGCTTCCATTTACATAAGGCACTTTTCTGTTCTTTTTTGTCTTATTGTTATTGTTTTATTTTGTTGGAGTTTGTTTGTTTGTTTGTTTGTTTGTTTGTTTGTTTGTTTGTTTTGAGACAAGGTCTCACTGTGTAGCCCAGGCTGGCCTTGAAATCACTATGTAGCCCAGGCTGGCATCAAGCTTACAGTGATTCTTCTGCTCAGCCTCCCGAGTGCTGGGATTACAGGTGTGCCCACTACTCCCAGTTCTTTCTTTGTTTTTTATCCTTAGATAACATTTGGGCTAAGAAGCTATCCAGCTGAACCAAATGAAGTTGCTGATACTCAACATATTTCATCTACAAAAAATAGTAATAAACAGCAAATTTACACCCAATTTATTGAATGTCTAAATGAGTACATACAGAGTAAATGTCATATATTACCTACTAATTGGGTATACAGAAATTAATATACAGTTTAGGGGAGAATTTGATGGAGAATTATTTCTCGATCCTTCAGTATGTTTTATATACAAATAATCTTCAAGTAATGAATTTTAGGTATCCTGTTACATATGTAACCTCAGATAAATTCCTTAATTTCCCTACGTTATTTCTCTTTTGTGAACTGGGATTAATATAGCCCTTGCTTATAGATTGAAGATTAAGTTCACTAGTTCTTTCATAAATTACACTAGTTCTTTCAAAAAAAGAGAGCTTAATAAGTAGAAGCTGTTATCTTATTAAATACCTATAATAATATTTTATTAGCCATGTATTTCATATATTTCCAAAAGTAATAATAAATATAGAATATATGGTGACTACATGTGAAATTTAGAAACCACAGATAGCATATTAGGTCAGAATCATGGAGCAAACTTAAATTGAGCAGTTTTCTAAAAGAAATACAGTTGTCAAAGTCTGAAAAGTGGAAGCTTGATGTTGCAAGCAAGAAAAAATCACTTTATGGGGGCAGGACAGGGGTACTTAAATCCAGACCCTCAGGCATGCTAGACAAGTGTTCTAGTGCTGAGCTATATCCTCACCCCTTTTTAATGTTTGAAACAGGGTCTAGAGTATCCATGTTAGACTCAAACTCAAGATTGTCCCTTTTCAGCTTCTAAACTAGGATTATAGGAATGTGCTACAGTCCCTGGCAAAGAATCATATTTTTTTCTTAGAAGAATGCTGTGAAAGTGGTGTCTGCAGAGCTTTATTGACACTCTGAAAGGTATTTTAGGAAAGAGAAAACTAAAGACCTAGAGAGCAACTAAAAGGTACTGTATTTTTAAGTATGGGACAATGACTCAAAACACTTAAAATCAACTATAATGAATGAAAGGAGACATTTTTAAAATTCTCTAAAAAGAGAAAAGAAGCTGGAGAGGGAGAAATGCAAGTGCAGGGAGCTGAGTCTTAGGCAATAAAAAAGAAGTAAGTGCCGGGCGTGGTGGCTCACGCCTGTAATCCCAGCACTCGGGAGGCAGAGGCAGGAGGATTGCTGAGTTCGAGGCTTGCCTGGGCTACAGAGTGAGCTCAGAGTCAGCCTGAACTACAAAGTGAGACCCTGTCTCAAAAAAAAAAAAAAGAAGTAAGTGAAAGAAAAGCATGGTCAAGGAGGTCAGCAGGAAGAGCAGCAGACTGTGGTGCTAGTGGGGCGGCACGTGTCTGTCATTCCATCTGCTTGGAAGGCTGAGGCAGGAAGATCACAAGTGTGAGGCCACAAAGACATCATGAAGACCTTGTCCCAGAATTTTTTTAAAAATGAGTTTGTAGCTCATTGGTAGAGAACCCTTGGATTTAATTCTTGGGATGCAAAAGGAAGGAAGAAGTGAGGGGAGGGGAGGCAGGCAGGAATGCAAGGAGGGAGGGAAAGAAGAGAGTATGACACTATAATAACTAAAGAAGCCAGCAAGACAAATACCACAAAGGGCTGCATGTATTCTGTAGTCTGGTTGAGCCCCTGATTTGAAAATCTAATCCTTGTTAGTTACCAGCAGAGGGCAATCTGAACATACACTATGTCAGTTTCAAAACTAGGCTGTTTGACAATAGATTATTTTTAATTTCAGGTGTTTAGTGGAAAAGTACTGGCAAACTAGATTTCAACCAGAGGAAGATATTTGGAATGGAACAGGTTATGTGCAGTGGAGAATGCAGGAAATCTAAAATAAGATCTGAGTTGAATTCGGATTTCATGACTCATGCAACATTTAGCATACCCTTAACCTTTTTCACGATCAACTTCCCCTTCTGTCAACTAGGAGTGACAACTCCTGTTTCTTCAGATACTTCTTTTGTCCCATGGGTCTCATGAATTGCAGAATATTTTAATGTTAATACCATTTTTCATCTAGTTTCAGAATGGACTATATCCTGCTCAGCATACTGAATAAGTGATTATTTTGTTCTGATTGACATGTAATTTTGCAATTTACAGCTATATGAAGCACTTGATTTTATTGCTGGATAGTTCCAGCAGTAGATAATGTGGAGATAAAATATGCTTCATGATGATTAAGCTAATGAGTTTAATATTCTTTGAGCCCTAGCATCACTTACATGAGTGAGTCTCCCTCCTCTTCTGCACCGTGTTGTGCCAGCCATTTGAAAACACAACTGGCAGTGTGTCCTCAGAGCTTATTTTCTAGGCTTAACTCTCCTGGTTGTTCAATCACACGTCAGTGCTATTACTACTTCTCTCATCTTCATCATAATTCTTTTTTTTTTTTTTTTTTTTTTTTTGAGACAGGGTCTTGCTTTGTAGTTCAGGCTGGCCCTGAACTCTCTATGTAGCCCAGGCGAGCCTGGAACTCCACAATCCTCCTGCCTCTGCCTCCCGAGTGCTGGAATTATAGGCGTGAGCCACCATGCCTGGCAATATGATATGTGGTACTGATTGCTGGTGGGTATCAGTCACCACAGCAGTATTGCTGTATGTGGTTACCAGGAATCGAACTCAGGACCTTGCTCTTGCCAGGAAGGCACTGGAACCACTGAACTAAATCTCTGGCCCATTCATCATAATTCTTTATATTTGTTACATGCCTTATTGATACTTTTTCCTATTTCCTCACTTGATGTGCACACTCTCTATGAGGTGAAAGTGATATTAAGTGAAATAGGTATTATTATTACTTCCTCACAAAAATGGAAATAGGCATTTAAAAGATTAAAAATATATACTATAGGGCCGGAGGGTTAGCTCAGTGGTTCCGGCACCTGCCTCGCAAGCGCAAGGTCCTGAGTTCAATCCCCGGTAACCACATAAAATGCTGCCCACCAACAATCAACACCGCATGCCACAATGCCGGACATGGTGGCTCACGCCTGTAATCCCAGCACTCGGGAGGCAGGGACAGGAGAATTGCTGAGTTCGCGGCGGCTTGCCTGGGCACCAAGGTGAGCTCAGGGCCAGCCCGAACTACAAAGCGAGACCCTGTCTCAAAAAGAAAAGGAAAAAAAAAAAAAAAAATATATATATATATATATATATATATATACATACATACACACACACACACACATACACTATAAGCCAGAATCAAAATCAGTACTGAAAACTAGGTGATTTTACTCCAAATTACTACTTTATCTGTTGGAAATGAACTGTTACCCTCCTTTTAGCCTTTCTAATAATACCTGACATTGAATATGAAACTCTAGGAACAGATCATTTGGTGTAGTAGATAGAGCCTGTCTAGGATATCTGTTTATTGGTAAGGTTGGAGATGTGCCTAATACAATGAATGTGTTTGTATTTTAGTAATGCACTAAGGTTTTTTTCTTCATCTAGATCCAAGGCTCGTGACACTAAGGTATTGATAGAAGACACAGATGATGAAGCTAACACTTGAATTCTCTGAAGTCTAGATTAATATCCTTGGTTGTCCTACTCTACAATTCTTTCCTTGACCAACGCAACCTCTAGTACCTTTTTCCAACTGAAAACAGGAGAAAACACATAACACATTTTCCGAGCTCTTCCAGATCGGATCCTATGGACTCCAAACAAGCTCACTGTGTTTCTTTTCTTTTCTTCTGGTTTAATTTTAATTTTCTATTTTTAAAACAAATATTACATCATTTTGCCAATCAGAGGATGTTTTAAGGACAAAACATAGTATCTGTGGATTGTTCACAATCACAAGACATGGATACCTATCAAGATGAAGAACCGGCATTGCGAAGACCCTCTGATGGGACAGTACCGAGATGCCTCGGCCTCCGTTTGGCCCGGTTTTGACTGGTTAAAACCGGACATTGATTTTTAAATTTTTGTCAGTTTATGTGGAGAATTTTTTCTTTCCTTCATACCCAGCGCAAAGGCACTGGCCGCACTTGCAGGAAAAGTGCAACTTAGAGCAGTACCTTCATTCACGAAGCTACTTTTTAATTTGATGTAACTTTTCTTATTTTGGGGAGGGTTGCCGGGTGGGTGGGAAATACGATGTATTTGTTACATAAAGTTTTCTCATTATTTATGAAACTTAACCATAAAGGAATGATATAACTCTTGTGCAATGAAGGTGATAACAGTGAAAGAAGACAGGGGAAACTACTATTGGATGACATTTATTTATGAGGGTCAGTCCCACATACCTCTTTCAGGAGACAACTTACACCAGTTTGACTTTTTCTTTTCTTCGCTTTTAATTTCAAGCCAAAGTTGTATTACTAAATTTAGGTTGCTGCTGCTTTAGAGTCCTGAGCCTCTCTGTCATAGCAAGACATCCCACACATTTCCTTACCACTGACTGAAACTCACATAAAGGGTTCTGATAACTTTTTTTTTCCTTGTCAAGATACATTTGTTCATATTCCAACCATACCAACTGAAGTTACATCTCCCTACACTTCAGCATGTAGGGCAATTGTAGTGTAATCTTTGTTAACTCTGAATTGAAAGAATCACTTCAGAGACTCTTCACAATATTACTAGTTTTTTCTGGTCCCAGCCTTTTAGCCAGAGTTTGATTGAATTAAAAGTCCTTTGTGAGGAAACCATATTCCTGAGCATGTAGAACAAATTATCATACTACATTAACACAGTTATTTTTCTGAAAAGTTTGAAAAGAACATTAGATTTCATGCTCTCCCATAATAGAAACCTGCTTTTAAACTTTTGGGGGTCTAAATTTGGTTATACATAGGAAATACTTTTTTCAGAAAGTTAAATTTATTAATGGTCTATATCCAATGACTGTCTCACCTTTGTGTCATTTATTCCCTTCCTAAACTACCTTGATTCACAAGAAAACCGAAAGGTATTTTATTTTCCTGAATAGGATAAGCATTAAATTTAGCATTCTAAGACTAGGGATAATTCTGAGATAGATAATTCTTGCCCAGCAGACACAAGGCCCTGAGTTTATAGAAAATTACGTAATAAAATTAATGTAAAATTAATATAAATATCAAGAAAAAGTAAAGTTGTAAATATCCCCCAAGACTCAGATGGAGATTCCAAACAATTATAGACATGGGAACAAACGAATAAGGCAGCTATTGACATTTCCATTGTCTTAAAAATGTGTAATTAATTGCCCTTTTATTCACTACTTTTGCATTCAGCTCTTCCCTACATATCATATATCTTTACTCATCCCTGTCATAATTCTAGTAAAGTCTATTAAAGTTATTCTTACAGCAAACTTCTGCCAATTAACTGACAAGTTTCTTTTTAAAAGGAGTTTCTTTCTTTCTTCTCTAAGCTTCCAAAATGTATCCCCTTTCTGAATCAAGGTTTTTTTCCTGAAAAAAATCATATAACTTTGGGCTCCTATTGCTTTTTTTTGTTTTGTGTTTTGCCAAGTATGTTCCTTGTCCCAAAACTGAAAACGTTTACTTTTTCTAACTCTAAATAAATTGAGAACTTTATATTAATCAATGGTAACAATTTAGTGACCTTTGATTTAAAGGTTGCACTGTTTCTACTTAGGATTTTTCCTCCAACTATTCTATTTTTTTATACTTTAATACATGGGGGAAATACCAGTGGTCTGTCAAGCAATAGCAACAGTTATTACTGAAAATTATTACTGAGAATGATCAGTGACCAGTCATTTCTTATACAAATAAAATTGATAGGGCTAATATGTATCCAAAGCCACTTGAGTTGTCAGTTTAATTCTGTTAACAAATCTATGTTAGTCTCTTTCACACACACATACACAAATCTTACAGTTAACTTTTGGTATTTCACCTCCCTTATATTTTAGTGTATCATATGACCAGTTTGGTCTTTTTCCAGCTATTATGATTCTAGGCCCTAATCAGTATTATTTTTCATAGATAATACTATGACAGAACATTATTTTTCTGATATGTTTGTGCTGTTGGCATAGTCTACTAAAAAATAAGACTTATGTAAGCTTCTGCTTACCATGACAGATGCTCAACTATGGATTTAAACACACAGCCTTATGTAAAGAGAAAGCCGTTAAGAGGATTTTTCCTCTCCAAGAAAGATTGGGAAACAAGTATATATTTAAATTTTTTCTTCAAAAAAGGAGTATACATTGTTCACTTCTCAACTTCATATGCCCTAGCAGTTGTGAATGCTATGTCCTACCTAAAATTTTATTGGAAACTCATATCCAGTGATACACTTTACATTTTACAGTCTAACCAAAGATAAAAGTTTTATCTCATTTTAGGCTTAGAAATTTTACTCTCATTTGAAACGCACTCAATTTTAGTATTGGTTAAAAATACTTCCCTAGAGGAAAGAAAGTACAAATAGAAGAATAAAATTCATTTTGTAATTTTATGGTAGTTTTAAAAGCATTAATATAGGGAAATGAGAAGGCAAAGAAGAATGGTTTATTTGCTGTGCACAAAAGAGTGCCTACATGTAAGGGTGCATATATCATTACAAAGAAGTATAGGTAAGTTCATGTCATGCAGAAAGAATCAGACCCTCAAAGGTTAAGTCATTTATAAATGGTCATTTATTTTTTAAAAGATTGAAACTGAAAACACACATGCAACTTTTTTTTTTTCCAGCACTCAGGCATTAGACTCTGTAGGCAAACTGTGCAACTTCAGATTCAGACCCAGCAGGGTGAGAGGAAAGTGCCAGTGCCTCAGCAATAACCTGCACGAACCCTTAAAGAAGAAAGGTGAGGTCATTGTCAGGACCCATTACTCCCAGCATTCAAAGGTGAAATTTCTGTTTTAACTCACCTCTTGTTAGAAGTAATTTACTGATAAGTGGTATCTTTCCACAGTGATTTCACCAGTCTGTTCACAACTAGAGAAAGCAGTTCATTTCTGAACAGATAAACTAAGGCAAGGTAAGAACAGAAAAATATTACCACAGAGTCATACAAGCAGCACACATAACAGGCATTTACTTGGGAAGTAATAAGATAATTATGAAGAGCAAGAAGATGTTGAACTAGCCAGGCATGGTGGCTCACGCCTGTAATCCCAGCACTCAGGAGGCAGAGGCAGGAGGATTGCCATGAGTTTGAGGCCAGCCTGGGCTACATAGTGAGTTCTGGGTCAGCCTGAACTATAAAGAGAGAGACCCTGTCTCCAAAAGAAAAGATGTTGGACCTTGGGAACAGAAAGTGTGTGAGCTTGAAGACGCGCAGGTCGTGCCTCTGTCAGCGGTTATCATGTTGCCGGAAAGAGCTGCCTGTATGTTCCTATCATTTCCCACATCACTTTTCATTATTCACGAAATAGTTCTTTATTCCCAAATGCAGTTTTTTAAGCAATGAGTAGAAAAGGTTCTTACTGTAAAAGTAATTTAGGAAAAACCATATCTGTAGTATTATTTTATTTAAAAATCTTGGATTCTCTGAAGCGAATACACAAATTTAGTAAACAAGTTTCAAGATACTATAATAGTTTGCATAAAATTTACCCAATTCAAAAAATAAGTTTATAATTAAATTTTTAATTACCATCGCTTCTTAAATTAAAAAATAACCTTACTGAATTTATATCTGTCTCTAGCACAGAAACAACTATACTTTTTTCAATTCCTATGAGCTGAGCCAGTGTCATTACAGAAGATCCGTTAGTGACAGATGAGAATAGAAGGTCAGGTCAAACCTTGGGGAAAGTTCGGTAAAGAAGAGTAAATCACTTTTATCACCTTTGCTAATTTTTTTTTTAGCTGATTGAAAAATTTTCATTTTTTGTTGTAATTAGTTAAAACAAGGAAAGTTATTTTCTAAATTTACGTATACCTCTATTACAATTTCAGTCGCTACTAAATGTTAAGATCTCCCAACTTTGCTGCATTGTAAGTCTATACAATGTTACACTTGGATTAGCAATAGAGTATACTTTATTATAGCATAAGAAATGTGTGCTTTTCCATGTTAGAAATCAACAGATTAATCCATATTAACCCTACTCTATTCACCAAATATGAAAAAGTAAAATCTCACCCAATTTGGAAAGGCCTAATTTAATCAATTGGAGAATTTTACCTCAGAATGGAGAAAAGCCTGCTGCTTGGTGTGGCTCCTGACGCCTGTCTGGTACAAACTGCCAAAACTGACACTGATTTTTCCCTCAGAAATGACTTTCATGAACACATTTTCTTAATTCCTAGTGAAAAAGAAAGCAAAAGGGATAAGATGATTTTCCCTTGAAAATAGGAGCATCATTATATTAATTTTCACCTGAAGTATGTTTCCTTGTAACAAACCTCTGGTTTCTTTTATTAATAAATCAACACCACCTTCAGGGGTTTTTTTGTTTTGTTTTGTTTTTTGTATGGTGCCATCAACCTAAGGACAATCAGATAACCTACTGTT
Organism: Thryonomys swinderianus; assembly: GCA_004025085.1. Classification (NCBI taxonomy): domain Eukaryota; kingdom Metazoa; phylum Chordata; class Mammalia; order Rodentia; family Thryonomyidae; genus Thryonomys; species Thryonomys swinderianus. The sequence continues at coordinate 32,061 of PVIC010008653.1, forward strand.
TGCCTTGGATTCAGTATGTCTGTTAATCACACAGTTGCATCTTGTATACCTGCGAACCAGTTATGTGACTAAACTCCCCTGGGACCCCCTTTCCTCTGTACCGCCACCTGTCAGGACAGACTGCAGCCCTCCTAGAAAGATGAGCAAGGACTCCACCTCTATATCCCTTGGTCACCGCCTGTGAGGTCACCACCTACGCTTTCCTGATCATTCACATCCACACCAGCGTGCCAGAAATAGGGAGAAAGTTATACTCATGACAGTGATTCAAAGTATGAAGTAAAATTGTGAGTCACATATCAGTTGCAAAAAAGAACAACACTCTTAGAAGATGTATCACATGGTGGGCATCAGTTTTTTTGGCATTTTCTGGGTTAGCACAGATTCTTGTATCAACAAAGAGTATTTAGGAGGGAACTATGGTAAAAAAATGTATTTTTCTTTTCAAACACTGTCCTTGTACTTGTGTTGCTTTCACACACCCTCCTTCCTCCACACCGTGTTGGTCAAATGATACTATTCTATGAAATCCTGAGCTATAGTTGTCAAAAGTAACTATGGATTGTGACTAGTCCCCTGTGGATGCTTCTTTCTTTCCCTATTTTTTCTCCCTTGCCTTCTTTCGTACTCTCCACTCTGGTAAATGGAAAAGGTGACGTCAAAGAATTGATGCTTGCTTGGACTCATGTTGTATCTGTGACTATGCTATTAGCTGTCTCCTTTTTCCTTATATGGATAGTATTCTTATGACATGTGGAGTTCCCTTCTTGATAAGTAGGTTTAATGCACAATGTGGTACTGTTTTATAGCTTCTAGATGGTTGTATAAAGCAAAAAAGTTAATGTGGTTATGTGTTTTTAAAAGAAAATAAGTGATTGGTTACAAAACTCTGTCCTTTTTTCATTATTACAAACTCTGTTTTCCAACAGTTTGCCGACTCCTTTGTCACTGGTAAGTGGTTTGTGTCACTGTGTTTCTCTCTCTGGATTTCTTGGATTCCTGAACATGGTGCCCCTTATGATTAACTTGTATTTGGGCTTAAGGACAACAATACAATGGCGAAAATTTTAAACTATTTTACTAAATTAAAGCATAATCTTAAATGGCCTTCTTTCTTCAGGTAATACATGAGGTATGATTCCAACAATGAGATTAGTGCAATAACATTTTTAAATTCACAAATATTGGGTTAAATGTTTCCTTTCATATTAGGGAGCTGGATATTTGTTATCAGCACATGTCCATGCTCTGTGTGGGAGCAGCACTTTCTGCTGAATTCCTCTATTAACCAGGACTCCTGATGTTTGTCTAGGAAAAATCATGAATTAACTGAGTCTAACATGAATATACCCCAGAATCATTCACTAGTTGAAACATGAAAGCTTTTTATTTTAATACCACAAGATGTGTTTTACTATTTTTCTATTTAGGCTAAGCAAGAACTTGATAATTTGAGGTTTCCTAGGTTAAGTCAGCATAGGCTATGAATATATATGAGTCATTAGATGCTTAAGACCCCTTTGTACAATTGGATAAGGTATATTCAAAGCATCTATGCCTCGGTCTCTTAAATTTTCCAAATATGTACCACTGCTTTGCATGTGGATTAATGAGCCATGTCAGTTTATGAAGAGACAGACATAGAGCTGCAAAATCTACAGTGCCAGAAGGTTTCAGAAACCTACTCTCACTATCTATATTAGACATATCCAAAATCACTAGACTTCTAGTGTTATGTATCTTTTTATGGACAATTTTTATTAGAGCTTTTTAAATGAAGTATAATAATAATAGTCATTATAGCATTAATGATCAATTTTATAATTTGTGATTCACTTCTGTTTTTTTAGTTCCCTTGGGGGAATTATGAAATTCTTGTTGCTTTTCAAAGGATACTTTAGTATGTGTTTACTAAGGTTCTAATATGTCCTAGACATTAATAAAGTTGGTTTCATTATCACTAGTTTTATGGAGACAAGAAGAAATAAAATTATTTTTCTAAACTTCTCTGAACCAAAAGGCCAAATTCCTGTAGGTGTCAGCACCCCAACATATGGTAAACTGAGTTTTCTGTCTCAACTGAGACGACTACCCCTTCCAAGGAAGCTGCTAAAGCCTATTATGGTTTCTTACCCTTTTAAAAATAAAAAATTCATACCAAGTAACTATTCGCTCACCAAACTACAGTCCCTGATTTTAGTGTAACAAGGTCATTTAAGAGGGCAGATACAAGAGCCCGTTTCCCCTCCTAATCTATGCAGCAAGCATGGAGAGATGCCTCTCTTGGGAAAGGGAAGGAGAATTAAGGCCAGGCCTTCGGCTTGAAACCCAGCACCAAACCTGCCACAGTGGAACACAAAACTGGGCAGAGCCCCATGACCTCTTCCTCCAAATCATTCCCACAGACTGAGTGACTCATTAGGCCAGGTGTTTGACGGTCTCCGCCACCTTCCCTTTACGCTTGTTGAGCTGAGAACAAGACTCCACCTGCTGGGGGAGCAGAGGGCAGGGCTTTGTTCTGGAGCTCAGTGCCAGGCCTACTACAGTTAGAACCAGCATCCAAAAGAAATTGAAGTCTTCATACACAGGCCAGAGTTTACAGAGCTGCAGGACTGGCCCTGGCATCAGAGACATCAGACTCAAAGACTTTGGCTGCATCGTTTCCGGCCTCTGAATGGATCCTGGGCATACCCACTCTCCTCCCAAGACTGTAGAACTCTGAACTCTGAGGCTTTAAGAATTAGTAGCAAGAGGTCTGTATCTACCACCTGGCCCCCACCTGTGAACAACACACTGAGGAACTCTAAACTCTGGGGCTTTAAGAATTAGTAGCAAGAGGTCTGTGTCTACCACCTGGCCCCCACCTGTGGACAACACAGCTGTCACCAGGCCAGAGCTCCCAAAATGGGGATCTAGACCTGCTCTAACAGCAGGGAAAGACCTGTGCTCCAGTGAAACAGAACTGTGTCACTGCTGCTTTTTTGGATCTTGGTGCACCCTTAAGGTTGCCGGGGTCTCTGGCTGTGAGATGCAGGTATAACCCAGCATGGTGCCAGCATGGGTGGTCAGAGTACTGCCTTAACTAACGCTACCCCAACCTTGAGCAGCATTACCTGGTTGGGAGACCCCCACTAACCAGTGGTAATAAAACATAAGCACAGGACTTCTCCAGAACTGAGCCCTGGGTTAGTGAAATACAACATACTGGGCAGATCCTAATAGCCCCCATCCCTGCGCCTCACTGTGGATGGGGCCTTGGGAACAGGCTGGTGCTAGAGAAGACATACAGCCCCAGCTTTTGCATTTATATTCCAGCTTACATCACCTATGACTGCTCACAGGTTTCTTGGGCCACAAGTCCAAGTCTACAATTCCATCTCAATAATAGGTAGCCCATAGACATAACAGTGTGGGCTTTGGTCCTATCACAATATCTCAGCAGGTTATGGGCTTAGAACAGTGATGCCAAGCCTATGGCATGCGTTCTGCAGTGGGCTGTATCATGGAAACTCTAAAAGCTTCATCATCACTGTTAGGGTAGGAAAAGGTTAGCAGCGTGATGACCACAACTGTGACAGCAATCAGCTAATCCATCCATGATGACTCTGCCTAATACCAAGCAGAAGCCTACAGGCCCTAACCACAGACCAGAAACCCTAGACAAGGCCTGTGAGCCTACTCCAGCCCCAAGAGGAGAACTGAGGCGACAGATTACTGCTGCTGTATACTCCTAGTCCCTTTGAAGCACACACCAACAATGTATTTAGGACACACCTGAATTCAGATTGCCTTTGTTATGGTTTAGATCTCAAAAGTCTCCCAAAAGTCTCGTGTTCAGGCATGGGGCCTGGTCAAGAAAGACAAGTCACTAGAGGTGTATCCTGAAGGCTATGTTCTTGTACCAACTTTTGCCCTCTGCTTACTGACTGCCGTGTGAGGATCAACCCTGTGTCATTTCCTTCCACTGTGCCATTTCTACCTTGGAGCCAGCTGACTGGACTGAATCCTCTGAAAACTGAGCCAAAATACATAGCACAAGTGACTACAGGCTCAGAGTAAATAAGCAGCTCGCTTAGAATTTCTGGAAAGATAAGCAAAATTAGACAGACTAGACTAAATGCCTAATCCTTCAGTGTCCAGATGATGTCACACAGTGGCAAGCAGCAAAACCTTTCAGGAAACTATGACCTTATTTTAAAGTGCCAGAAATGGAACAAGTAATCAATATGGGATAAATCTATGAATTGAAAATAGCTATTTTAAGAAAATGCAATGAGCTTGAAGAAGGCAAACACTTCAATATCCCAACCGAAAAACTTAACAGAACTGGAACCTGTTTTAATAACTCCAACAATTTCTTGAGCTAAAAAGATACTCAGGAGGGGCTGGAGATTTAGCTCAGTGGTTCCAGTGCCTGCCTCGCAAGCGCAAGGTCCTGAGTTCTATCCCCGGTAACCACATACAATGCTGGGCGTGGAGACTCACACCCACCAGCAATCAATACCACATACCACAGTGCTGGGCGTGGTGGCTGACGCCTGTAATCCTAGCACTCGGGAGGCAGAGACAGGAGGATTGCTGAGTTCGAGGCTTGCCTGGGCTACATAGTGAGCTCAGAGCCAGCCCAAACTACAAAGCGAGACCCTGTCTCAAAAAAAAAAAAAAAAGATACTCAGGAAAATTGAAAACATAATAGCATTAATGAGATATGTCCAGCAAAAAGAATTTGTGAATTCAAAGATAGGTTATTTGAAAATACCCATTTGGAGGAAAAAATAAAGTTTACAGTAATTTGGGGATATTAAAAGTGCAGATGTTGCTGGAGTTTAAGACTTGAGAAAGCCAAAGGGGTAGTTTATTCAAAGAAATATTAACATAAAATCTTTTTTAATTGAGTTTATTGATACATTTTGCAGGCATATTATCACATTCAACATCAAAGATTTGTACCTGGGGCCGGAGGGTTAGCTCAGTGGTTCCGGCACCTGTCTCGCAAGCGCAAGGTCCTGAGTTCGATCCCCAGTAACCACATATAATGCTGGGCATGGAGACACACCCACCAACAACACCGCATACCACAATGCCGGGCGTGGTGGCTCACGCCTGTAATCCCAGCATTTGGGAGGCAGAGACAGGAGGACTGCTGAGTTCGCGACGGCTTGCCTGGGCACCGTAGTGAGCTCAGGACCAGCCTGAACTACAAAGCGAGACCCTGTCTCAAAAAAAAAAAAAATTTGTACCTGTACATGACACATCTTGATTCTCATTTTTTCATTTTCCCTACCCATCCTACCACCCCCCACACCTTACAAAAGCTTTGTTTCCATTTTTTTGTTTTTACTTTTTGTTTTTCTTTCCCTTCTTTATTTTCCCCTACCTTAACAGAAAATCTTAAAACTAGAAGATTCAAATATCCAGATAAAGGGAGGCCAAAGTTATCAGTCAAATTTAACCAAATCTATAACAAAGTATCTTATAATCAAGGTCTCCAGGGAAAAGGATAAAGTGCTTCTTGGGGGTATAAGAGCAAAGAACACTCCTGGAGATGGTCTAACTTATTTATCAGTAGACCTCTCAGCAGGCCAGGAAAGAGTGTTGTATGATTTTCAAGCAAAGCTATCCTTTAAAGATGAGGAAAATAGAGGCAAAAGCTGAGAGAATACATCTCCACTGGAACTGTTCTACAAGAAATGCTAAACAAGGTGTGGTGCCACATGCCAGTAATCCTAGCATTCAGAAGGCAGAGGCAAGAAGATCATTGTGAGTTCCAGGCTGGCCTGGGCTACATAGCATGGTGTGTTTGAGGCCTGCTTGAACGGCATGGTGAGATTCTCTGAAAAATAAAAAGTGGAAAGAAAGAAAAAAAGTACTTAAAAATGTTCTTCAAACTAAAAGCCAATGAGTAAGAAGAAAACAGGACAGTACAAAGCTCACTGGTAAAAGTAATTGTAAAGTTAGTGTTCTAAGCATGGTACATAAACCTTTCCTATCTTTAACACAAAGGCTGAAAACAATAGCTACTATGATATGTTAAAATACATAGAATAAGACCTCAAAAGTTCAAAATGTGAGGAACATGGAGTGTAAGGGTAGAAAATTCTTATTAGTGTATTTTATCTTTTGTTTCTGTTCTTTATAATTTATTATTGTCTTAACTTGCTATTTTCCAAAATAGCTTTTTTTTTTCTGAAATAGGGCCTCACTTTGTATGTAGTTCAGCCTAGCCCTGAACTCACTATGTAGCCCAGGCAAGCCTCGAACTCACAGCAATCCTCCCACCTCTGCCTCCCAAGTGCTAGGATAAATTGAACAACTGAGCTAACCCCCCACCCCCAAAATAGTTTATTGAAAGTTTTTGGACTCAAAGATATTTTCCTGTAAGCTTTATGGTATCTGCAAAGTAAAAATCTAAAATAGACAACAAAAATAACCAAAATATAGCATTAGGGAAAATCCGTTAACCACAAAGAAAGACTGTAAGAAAGAAATACACAATTACAATGAAAACAAATTATACAATAGCTCTGATAAGCTCTTACTGGTCAATAATAATCCTTAATATAAATGCATTAAATTCTTCAATTAAAAGACAGAGTGACTAAATAGATTTTTTAAAAGTAGTGTCAGTTGGGCCGGAGATTTCGCTCAGTGGTTTCAGCACCTACCTCACAAGTGCAAGGTCCTGAGTTTGATCCCCAGTAACCACATACAGTGCTGGGCGTGGTGACTCATGCCCACCAGCAATCAATACCACATACTACAGTGCCAGGCGTGGTGGCTCACGCCTGTCATCCCAGCACTCAGGAGGCAGAGGCAGGGGGATTGCTGAGTTCCAGGCTTGCCTGGGCTACATAGTGAACTCAAGGCCAGCCTGAACTACAAAGCAAGACTCTGTCTCAAAAAAAAAGTCTCAATTATATTTTTCTTGCAAGAAACTCATTTTGCCTTTAAGGACACGTATAGACTGAAAATAAAGAGATGAAAGAAGATGTTCTATGTAAGTAGAATCCAGAAGAAGGCAGGATGACCATAATCATATAAGAAAAAAATGGAGTACATCAAAAGCACTAAAGTATTTGCTGTGAAATCAAAAGTATCTTTGTATCATTATATAGTGGTAAATTAAAAGAGAAACAGTTCTAAGTGTTCACCAAATAAGCACCCAGATATATAAACCAATTTTTTTTTCAGTACCAGAGATCAAACTCAGGACCTTGACTTTGCCAGGCAAGTGTGACACCACTGAGCTACCTCCCCAGCCCACTAAAGCAGAAATTTTTTTTTTTTTTGAGACAGGGTCTCACTTTGTAGTTCAGGCTGGCCCTGAGCTCACTATGTAGCCCAGGCAAGCCTCGAACTCAGCAATCCTCTTGTCTCTGCCTCCCAAGTGCTGGGATTACAGGCGTGAGCCACCATGCCTGGCTCCACGATTTTTTTTATTGACTTTTGGTATGTCAGTTGCTGAAAGTGGGATATTACAAGTCCTTATTATTGCATTGGGAGTCTATCTCTTCCTTTAAGTCTATTAATATTTGCTTTAGGGCCGGAGATTTAGCTCAGTGGTTCCAATGCCTGCCTCGCAAACGCAAGGTCCTGAGTTCGATCCCGGTAACCAAATACAATGCTGGGCGTGGAGACTCATGCCCACCAGCAATCAATACCACATACCACAGTGCCAGGTGTGGTGGCTCACGCCTGTAATCCCAGCACTCGGGAGGCAGAGACAGGAGGATTGCTGAGTTCGAGGCTTGCCTGGGCTACATAGTGAGCTCAGAGCCAGCTTGAACTACAAAGCGAGACCCTGTCTCAAAATAAAATAAAATAAAATAACCTATGGGATTCAACAAATGCAGTATTAAGGGGGAACTTTATAGCAGCCAATGACGACATCAAAAATGTAAAAAAGATTTCAAATAAACAACCTATCTTTGCATCTCAAGGAATTAGAAAAACAGGACAAGTCAAACCCAAAATTAGTAGAAAAAAATAATAAAGATGAGAACAGACATAGTGAGAATGGAAATTTTTAAAACAATACAAAAGATCAGTAAAATCAAAGCTGTTCTTTGAAATAAGCAAAACAGACAAACCCTTAGCTATACTTAGAAAAGATTCCAATAAAATAAGAAATGAAAAGGTGGCATTACAATTGACACTATAGAAATGCAAAAGACAAAGATTATTATGAATAACTATACACTAAAAAATTTGATAACCTAGAAACAATGGGCAAATCCCTAGATATATACACCTTACCAAGACTCAATCAAGAAATAGAAAACTGAACAGATCAGTAACAAGCAATGAGAGTGAATCAGTAATAAAAGTCCTCCCATTTAAGTTCAGAACCAGATGGGTTCACTGCTGGATTCTACCAAACATTTAAAGAAGAACAAATACCAGTTCTCACGCTGCTCCAAAAAGTAGGGAAGAATTCTTGCAAACATGTTGTCTGAGGCCCCTGTTAGCAAAACTGGATAAGGGCATAAAAGCAAAAAAGCTACAGGCCAATATCCTTAATAAGCACAATTTTCAACAAAATACTAGCAAATCAGGGCCGGAGACTTAGCTTAGTGGTTCCGGCTCCTGCCTCGCAAGCGCAAGGTCCTGAGTTCGATCCTGGTAACCACATACAATGCTGGGCGTGGAGACTCACACCCACCAGCAATCAATACCACATACCACAATGCTGGGCATGGTGGCTCACGCCTGTAATCCCAGCACTCGGGAGGCAGAGACAGGAGGATTGCTGAGTTTGAGGCTTGCCTGGACTACATAGTGAGCTCAGAGCCAGCCTGAACTACAAAGCGAGACCCTGTCTAAAAAAAAAAAAATACTAGCAAATCAAATCCAACAGTGAATAAAACATTACCCACTATGATCAGGTGGGATTCATTCTAAATACAAAGATTATTTTTATATGCAAATTGACAAATGTGACCTACAACATGAATAGAATAAAGGACTAAAGCCATATGGTCACATCAATAGATACAGATAAGATATTTGGTAATATTCAACATCTCTTCATGATAAAGCACTGAGCAAATTAGAAACAGAAGGAATTTACATCACTATAACAATGGCCATTTTTATAATAAGCCAACAACTAACATTACAAATAATGAAAGGAGAAAAACTGAAAGCTTTCTAAGATCTGAAAAATGGCCACTTTCACCTCTTTTTTCTTTTTCTTTTTTTCTTTTTTTTTTTTTTTTTTTGAGACAGGGTCTTGCTTTATAGTTCAGGCTGGCTCTGAGCTCACTATGTAGCCCAGACAAGTCTCGAGCTCAGCAATCTTCCTGTCTCTGCCTCCCGAGTGCTGGGATTACAGGCCTGAGCCACCACGCCTGGCACTGTGATATGTGGTATTGATCAGCATTGTATGTGGTTACTGGGATCAAACTCAGGACCTTGCGCTTGGGAGGCAGGCACCGGAACCATTGAGCTAACCCTCCGCCCCCAACTTTCACCTCTTTTATTTAACATAGTTCTGAAAATCCTAGCCAGAGCAATCATGCAAGAGAAAGAAGCAGAGAGAACCCAAATTGGAAAAGAAATCAAATTGTTACTGTTCTCAAATGATAGTTTTACATACTGAAAACCCCAAAAAGTCCACTAAAAAAAAGCTATTCAAAGTAATAAATGCAGAAAGTTTGCGAGATAACAAAATCAATATACAAAATTCAATTGCTATACATCAATAACGGCTTATCTGAAACAGAAGTCAAGGGCCAGGGATTTAGCTCAGTGCTTCAGTGCCTTCCTTGCAAGCACAAGGTTCTGAGTTTGATCCCCAGTACCAAAAGAAAAAAAGGAAAGAAAGAAACAGAAATCAAGAGGTCAATCCCATTTACAATAGCTACCCCAAAAAACCCTATGAATAAATTTAGCCAAAAGCAAAAATTTCTATAATGAAAATTATATCAGTGAAAGAAATGGAAGAGAATGCAAAAGAAATGGACAGCCATTGTTCATGAACCAGAAATGAATATTATTAAAATGTCTATAATACCCAAGGCAATTTACATTTTCACAGCAATCCCTATCAAAATACCAATGATACTCTTCATGGAACTAAGAAATAATAATTCTAAAATGTATGTAGAACTACAAAAAATCTGGAATAAACAAAGCCATCTTGAGAAAAAAGAACAAAGCAAAAGGCACCACCCTGCCCTGACTTTAAAGAGTTCTGCAGGGCTGTAATACTCAAAACAGCATGGTAGTGGCATAGAAAGAGATACACAGACCAATGGGACAGAATGGAAAGCCTAGAAGTAAGCCTATACATCAACAGCCTACTGATTTTCAGGAAGGAGAGTCTATTCAATAAATGGTACTGGGAGAATTGGGTATCCACATGCAGAAGAATGAAACTCTAGCCCTATCTCTCAACAGTTACAAGTATCACTAAAATTGGATTAAAGCTTTAAATGTAAGATCTGAAACCAGAAAACAACTACAAGGAAAAGTAGGGGAAATAACTTCAGGATACTGAAATTGGCAAAGATATTTTGGACAAGATCCCAGAAGCATAGGAAACAAATATGAAAATAAAAAGGGACTTATCAAACTAAAAGTTTCTGCACAACAAAGGAAACAATCAGCAGAATGAAAAGTCAGTCTACAGAATGGGAGAGAATATTTGGAACCTATGAATCTGACAAAGGGTTGATAGCCAAAATATATAAGGAACTCTAAAACTCAGTAGCAAAAACAAAAACACAAAAGCCTACCTGAGTAATAGATCTAAATAGACATTTCAAAAAGAAGACATACAGGGTCAGAGATTTAGCTCAATGGTTTTGACACCTGTTTAGCAAGTGTAAGGTCCCGAGTTTGATCTCTGGTGACCACATACAACAATACTGGGCATGGTGACTTATGCCTGTAATCCCAGCACTTGGGAGGCAGAGGCAGAAGGATTGCAAAGTTCAAGGGTTGCCTGGGCTACACAGTGAGCACAGGGCCAGCCTGAACTATAAAGCAAGACCCTGTCTCAAAAAAAAAAAAACAAAAAAAAGCATATAAATGACAAACATGAATAAAAATGCTCAACATCCCTAATGAATCATCAGGGAAATGCAAGTCAAAACCACAATGATGTATCACTTCACCCCAGTAAGAATGTGGTAAGAATGGCTAATTATTCAAGAGTGAAGATAACAAGTACTGGCAAAGATGTAGAGAGAGAAAAGCGAAACTACCCTATGATAGGACTGTAAGTTATTCCAACCATTATGGAAAATGATGTAGAGATTCCTCAAAAAATTAAAAGTAGAACTACCACGTGATTGAACAATCCCACTGTGAATACATCTAAAGGAAATGAAATCAGTATATCAAAAAGACATCTGGACTCTCATGTCCACAGCAGAACTATCCACAAGAAACAACCTAAGTGTGCCTGATGAAGACAGTAAATAGAAGTCTATCTCTACATGACTTCTTTAGTAAACTTAGAAACTTACTGTCTTATGTGTTCAACTGCCCCTTACTAATGTCTGCTCACTGATAGACCAGCCAGTCTCATCATTTGGATTTTTGTGTGAAATCACGTTATGTGATAACTTAGTGCTGATGTTATCCTTGCTGACACTACACTAGCAAATGCCTTTTTTTTTCCTGTGAACTTTCTGTTTCATCCCAAGAAAACAGAGTAAGCTCCCTAGGGGCAGCATAATCTCCAAGGAGCCCCAGGGACCACTGCAGGCCAGGCATGTCTCCCGTCAGTGCATGACATTTCTTATGGAGAGGAAAACTGAAGTGTGAAGTGAATGATCGTGGACATGGCAGTGATTACTGAACCTGTGATTAGAACCCAGGTTTGACCGACTCTGTAGGCTATATTCTCTCTCCCTTAAAGAGAAAGGAGAGGGCTAGAGATTTAGCTCAGTGGTACTGGCACCTGCCTGGCAACTGCAGGGTCCCTGGTTCGATCCCCGGTAACCAATACAACAATACCAGGCATGGTGACTCACGCCCACTGGCAATCAGTACCACATACCACATAGGACAGTGCTGGGAGTCTTTCTGCAGTTATCCCTGATCAGGCCAGAATACTACAACCATTCATAAAGAAATTGAGTGTATAATCATTGGCCAATAGATTGCCTAATAAGGCAAATATCACTGTGTGCTGCTTTCTGGGAATTTGTCCTCTGGCTTCAGAAAAGAGAGCTCTTAGGAGTTTTGTTTGTTTTTTGTTTTTTTTGCTTTTTGGAGACAGGGTCTTGCTCTGTAGTTCAGGCTGGCCCTGAGCTCACTATGGTGCCCAGGCAAGCCACCGCGAACTCAGCAATCCTCCTGTCTCTACCTCCCGAGTGCTGGGATTACAGGCGTGAGCCACCACATCAGGCATTGTGGTATGCGGTGTTGATTGTTGATGGGTGTGTCTCCACACCCAGCATTATATGTGGTTACTGGGGATCAAACTCAGGTCCTTGCACTTGCGAGGCAGGCGCCGGAACCACTGAGCTAACCCTCCGGCCCTTAGGAGTTTTTTAAACTAGATCATGACAACAGACACTTCCCTAGTGACTGCTTTTCACAGGGGACCTTACCCTTGAGCCAGCCACCTCCCTGGCCCACTTCCTTTCCATTTGTTGAAACTTGAACCAGGATGGTGTCCTTGGAGAAGGCAACCTTCTGAGATTTAGGGAGGAGACAGGAGCTGTAGGGTACTGAGTTAGGGTGGCTATGCTCGGTGGCAGTTGTGCCACAGAAGAACAGTGGACAGCTAAGGGAAAACACTGGGCAGCTGAGGCTAGATGTGGAACCCATAGTCCCTCTTTGCTGCTTTGCAAAGAAGCGTTCATTTCCTACCTGAGGGAAGGAATAGAGAATGGAGGCTAAGCCTAGGACTTTAGAGTAGCAGAACTTCAAGACAGATCTAAGGGCCTGTTGGGAAAACCTGATGCCAATTGTTCGTTATATCCCCCCACAAAGAATTTGACTTCCTAAATCCCTCAGTATATACTGATCCCCTAGATATATCTCCCCCACTGCTTGCTAGCACTCCCCCTCCCTAACCCAGAATGGGAGACCCAGAAGAGGTCTGTCCTCTGCACAACATGGAGACCTCGCAGGAGTCACCAGGACTCAGGGGGGACGTGCCAGTCTGCTAACGGCAAATATCCTGAAGGCACTGTAGTCAGCATGGACTGATGAGCTACAGGAGATTCAGTGGGTGCTTTGAAGAGGAAACCAGAACATAGGATTGAAAGAAATTTTTTTTACTTACAAATCTCCTAATTTTAACTCCATAACTAAGATCCCAGAAGTTGGTACAAACTCACTAACATAACTCCTAGAAACATGGAAAAAATGGGCACAGTTGAAATCCCAGAATTGCCATAGCAGATGGTGGAAAGGGAAAGAGTACGAAAGAGGAAAGGAGCATGGGCCCATATTGTAGGGAGAGAAGGAATTAGAGGGTGTGGCCACATTCTCCACATTCTTACCCATAAGGCCCCTGAAGAAATTGGAGTCAGTAGTGCACTGCAACTCACACAAGTGTAGTTTGAATAAAGAAAAGTCCTTCCAGCCGGCAGAGCTTAGAGTAGTGCCTCTCTGATGCTCCCCTTGTCAGGAGAAAGAGGAACAACCTAAGGTTGGAGTATGTAGTGTCCTGTTTAGTTTGTTAGAGAAAAATAGGAAGATCAGATATAAAGAAGTTGGGGTAGAAGTGTATGGTGAGAGACTTGTGTAAGTGGGCACGAAGTGGGAAATCTTTGTATCACAGGTTAGCCCAACCGCAGGGCATCCATCATTGACAGAGTTAAACAGCCAAGTAGTTGGGTGACACTCAGCCCACTGCCCATGGCCAACCTGTCACTGGCACTCCTAACTTATCATACAGTAATATGGACAAAGTGTTGTGGGCATAGAAATGGGGGCTATTCATGGGCCAGTGGCATATATTATCACTTACCAAGATAACATGTCTGCTGCTGCTACCACAGTCCATCCAGCCTACAGCACAGACCAACTGTGAGTTCCCAGTATGTCCCCATTCCTCAAGAAATTTTGTCAGCCACTTAGTGCCAAATTGGCAGACTGGGGCCTTTCCATCTTAGAAAGTTTGTTCTTTGTTCTAATAAGAACTAGTCACACGTTAGGGTATGAGCTTGCTTTTCTTAATCAGAGTCATGCCCAGAACTGCCATCCAGATACTTTGAGACTATCTTATACACTGGCACAGATTCCATATATCTCCTCAGATCAGAGGATCAGCTTGACATGGAGGAGGAATGTGAGTGAGCTGCAGCTGCAGAATTTGCAGACCACGGCACTGTCTGGAAGCTTCCTGTCTAACAAAGCACTGGATTGGTATAGCAAAGACATAGCTCAAGGGCCGGCTCAGAGGCACCATTCTGTATGCATTAGTGACAACCTCCAGATTGGTGCAGGCACTGAGTCAAGAACTCCTTCATATATGGCTCTGTTCCCCCCCTCCCAGAAAGACACATGGAACTGAGCACCCAGAAGTGCTCAAGCAACCTGCTTCCCATCATGCCCTCTGATCCACTTTCTGCTCGCTGTCCCTCCACCTGAGCTCTGCAAAGTTGCAAGTCTTGTCAGACTGAATTAAGAGCGAGGCACGCCAGGCTGCCCTTGTTCTTGAGCACAAAGAGCAGTTGCCATCTTGGCAGGGTAATCGGCCACAGTCCTTTGGAGGAGGTGGGATCACCGTGACACAATTAGTTGCAAAGAGGAATATATTTGATACTTCAAGGGTCAACTTTGCTCTCTCATGTAATTTTAAATATTACTTACAGTTTGCCCTATGAATTGTGGACTCTAGGCCCTTTATAAAGATTTGGTTCTCTCTGCTAGTCGAACTTCACGTTTAACTTCCCTTGGAATGAACTGCAGGAAGATCTTTCCTGCCTCCACGCTCAGGGATAACTCCCCTTCCCTCCTGCCCTTCCCCTGACACCACGTCGCTGTTCCTTCAAGTAGCCCAGCATGTGCCATTCCTATGCTCTGCCAGCGCCCTCACTCAAAGGTTCTTTGTCTTTTCTATGTCTTCTCACTTCCTACTATTGCCAAGTTTACTCTATTCTCTACTGTTCTTAAGCACAAGGATGCTTTTTTTTTTTTTTTTTTGAGACAGGGTCTCGCTTTGTAGTTCAGGCTGGCCCTGAGCTCACTATGTAGCCCAGGCAAACCTGGAACTCAGCAATCTTCCTGCCTCTGCCTCCCGAGTGCTGGGATTACAGGCGTGAGCCACTACGCCCGGCACTGTGGTATGTGGTGCTGATTGCTGGTGGACATGAGTCACTACACCTGGTATTGTTGTATGTGGTTACCGGGGATCGAATTCAGGACCTTGCACTTGCTAGGCAGGTGCCGGAACCACCGAGTTAAATCTCCTGCCCAAAGATGCTATTTTTCTAAAACAGTTTCTAACCATTTTGACCTGCAGATGCTAATATTAGTTGAGCTAATGAATTGAATCAATTTGTTAACATATATACTTTTAAAACTTTGAATCTTTATTGGTACATTACATATACAAATTATGATCACACACAATATTGAGAATTTGTACCAGCATATGACACAACTTCTCATTTTTTCCCATTCCCCACCCACCCTACAACCCACCACCCTATATACATAAGCTTTGTTTCCCTTTTTTTATTAACATCACATTTTTTCTTTCCCCTTGTTACTTACCTCTACAACCCACTTCCCTTTTTTTTTTTTTTTTTTTTTTTTT
>PVIC010008654.1:0-30281 GCA_004025085.1 Thryonomys swinderianus
GCACAGTAGGAGGACAGCCACGTCTAAGGATGATGGTTTCAACCATGTAATGTGGCGCACAGTAGGAGGACAGCCACGTCTAAGGATGATGGTTTCAACCATGTAATGTGGCGCACAGTAGGAGGACAGCCACGTCTAAGGATGATGGTTTCAACCATGTAATGTGATGCACAGTAGGAGGACAGCCACGTCTAAGGATGATGGTTTCAACCATGTAATGTGGTGCACAGTCGTACAAAGATCCCCCGGTGGGATCACAGTGTGATGGAGGAACACAGATTATTCCCGCTCTTAAGTGAAATGAGTAGCCACTCAAAAGCCAAAGCTGCGGGAAACACTGCTAGGTCACGCCATGGGAGGGGTGTGGAATGGTAAGAAGAAGTAGGGAGAGTCACATTGTATTCGCAGAAACCCACGGGCAGAGCATGCTGGGAACGGGGGGAACAGTTACCTCCCGAGGCTGTAGCAGGGTCCCCGCATAAAACATTTGTGCTGTTCAAATGGTGACCGCATTTGGGAGGAGGCACCGATACTGAGGAAACTGCAGGGACAGAGTCATTTCTTCCTTTCAAGTGTTTGACCAAAGAGTTAAAAACCATGTATTAATCAAAAAACTTTAGAAAAAATGTTTAAGGGAGCTGGGCCTGGTAGAATGTCTTCCCCGTAATTCCAGCACTCAGGAAACTGAGGCAGGAGGACTGTGAGTTCAAAGCCAACCTGGACAGCACGCAGACCTTCTCTCAAAAACCAAAGCATAAAACAAAACATTGAAGAAGATGGAGATGTGAAGTCCCTTGATTCGATCATTTACTCCTTACATACATATATCAAATATCACACTGTACGTCATAAATGCCTACAAATAAAATTATGAAGAAATAGTATATAGAAAAGTTAAACACATCAGTATGCTTTTTACTTTATGTTACGTGGTCACCAGGTAGGTAATTAGCTCAGACGACAAACTTAATTAAAGCTCGTAGCAAGACTCGTTCTGTCCTGTTAAACTTATACCTCTAGACTCTAAGTAACTCAAGGAAAGACAGAGGAGGGTGCTTTAGCCAACATGGCGACCCCAGTGCTTAGGGTGTAGAAAGTGGAAAATTCCGAAGTGACCACTCCAGCCTGAACCTATCACCGCAAGGTACAGAAAGTGTGACGTCACCGGTCTGTCCCCTGAAGAGTGGCTTACAGCCCTTTCCGCTACTCGCGGTCGACCCCGTGCCATGTTATTTCCCAGTGCAGCTGACATGGCATTACTAAATTTGATATTGTATTTAAAATTTAGCCTTGGCGTACTTTTTAGGAAAACTAAGACTCAGAGAAGGTGAATAAGACTAACAAAGTGGCACATTAATTGGCAACAGAATCCAGACTAACCCTGGGGAATTTGGATGCCCGATTCAGTGTTCTTCCCACGGTTCCACTCTACAGAGTAAAGGAAAAAATTGAGCACAGCAAAAATAAAAGTGCAGGAAAGTGACAGATTTATTGGACTCTGCAAAACAGTTAAGGTAAAAAATAGACAACTTGTTATGTGTGTTGGAAATTTGCCTCCTGATATAAACCAGCTAGATAGTCCCAAACCTTAAGATTTTATACCTTTCAATTTCAGCGTGTTCCTACTTATTCAGAAGAACAAGGGGAAGGTCAGGAATCTATTGTATTGATATTCCAGAGGGTATTAAGGAGATTCAAATGCAAACATATCTCTCCACTCTGCTAGCTATTTTCTTGTCCCTGAAAGGGGAAAAAACTCATTATGTCTTTTGAGATCGTATTTCATTTGCCTTGTACATGCAAGATTACATCCATTGCTGTTTTTTAAATAAACATATAGTATAAATATCTGAGTGGCAATAAATATGGAAATAAGGCTCAGCCTCTTGCTGTGATAAATTTAAACATGAAGTAATAGGTACAAAAACGAATGTGAGAATAATACTATTAGCAAATGCAGTTGCCATAAATGTTAGTAAGTTAATTATCTTCATAGCTTCTGTGGGTTTTTAATCATATATTTCTACTAGGAGATGAGTTGAAATAACGTATTCCCTCTAGACCTTCGTTTGAAATGCACTAGAAAAAGTAACCATTCTTCTTACATCAAAACAATAAAAACCTGAATTTAATAGAACTGAGACAATTCAGTGTGAGCTAGGTAAATAGGAGTTTTTCATGCTGTGAAGTAATGCCAAGGAATTTCACACAAAGTAAACACTGGAAATGATTTAGTAAGAAAGAATTCCGTATATCTTTAAGTTTCAAAATATTAATTAAAGACAACAGGCTTATGATCTTTTAACATTTTTCTGCTACCCTTAGTTAACATAGATAAACTTAATCTACTGAAATTACTTGTCTGTCTTTATTATAACTCAACACTTATTCAAATTAAAGCCAAATATCTTTTTTAAATTGCGGTAGATAATGACTGATACCCAGTATTTATTTAAATGCTAGAAGAGTTGTTCTGCATATCAGTCATGATCATCACTTATCATCATCAATCACATATTTGCATATGTATATAGTTCATTTGTATTTATGTAGGTGCATATGTATGTGTTTGCATATAGTGGGTTTATATTTACATATGTGTAGTATTTGCATATACATTTTTGTGTGGGGGAGTGATATTTGCATATGGATATAGTATTTACATATGACAGGTCCTCTTCTAAGGTCTTTCTTTATTAGCTACAATAGCCAATTTCTATATAACCCCCTCAACACCCCTCTGAGTTTGAAGCACTATGATTACTCCTATTTAATGAATGAGGTCACCAAAGTTTATAGGATGTTGAACAACCTGATCAAAGTCTCTTAGCTCTAAGCCTGCTAAGCACAGCTGAAGTTCTTCACCACTTGCTCAGTCACCTCGTGTGCGCACAGATAAACTTACCCTGGGCCGATTGATTCATCACACACTGATTCTGTTCCTTTCATCACTTAGAGCTTACACAAAGGTCCTGACAAAGAGTAACTGAGATGTTTTAAAAAAAAAACCATAACTCTTTAAAAAACAGTGTATTCACTTTTAAAAGAAGTAAGTAGTTTATCAGCATGATGATTAATGCACAGCTTGTTTAGGAAAATGTAGTTTTTGAAAACAATTAAATACTCCTGTCCTTAGCTTTCAGCAGTTCTCTCTACAAACCGACCAAAGTAGAGATCCGCTTCAGTAACTATCTTGCTTATGTGTTGACTGAAGGCCACACCTATGACATTTAACTTAACTTTAACACTCATTTAACTTAAAACCAAAACAAAGGTCAGGCTCCGTGGCACAAGGCACACCTACTCAGGAGCATTGCTCTGCTTATTTTCTTCCCCAATAACTCTTGATCAAATAGTGTCTCTGTACATTTTTTTTTATTTGGAAGAAGTCAGGCCATTGTGACTGCTAGGATAAAATACCATCAAGTGGAAAGGGTTGTCAACAGTAAAAATTTATTTCCCACAGTTCTAGAAGCTGGGAAGTCCAAGGTTAAGGGACCAGGAATCAGTGTCTGGTGAAGAGGAGTTTCCTCAGCGGTAGCTGTCTTCTGCTCCCGTCACCATGAGAGGCCACGGGCTGGCCCTGAAGTCCCTTTTGTAAGGACACCAATCCCTTCATAAGGCTCCATGTTCAAGGCCTGATTACTTCCAAAAAGTCCCACTTCCTAATGCTGTCACCTTGAAAGTTAAGTTTTGTTTTTGTTTTTTGAGACAGGGTCTTGCTTTGTAGCTCAGGCTGGCCCTGAGCTCTCTATATAGCCCAGGCAGGATTGAACTCTGCAATCCTCCTGCCTCTGCCTCCTGAGGAAAATATTTTTATATAGGACTTTGAGTTTTTCCTTTTTTGTTGTTCTTGTCGGACTCCAAGTTTGAAACAATATCATTGATATTAATTTTAAATAAACCTATGTATGAAATTATATGCGCATTGTTTATATTTCCCATCCTGTTTCACCTTTTTTCACTTAATATAATTTTTTTTTCTTGGTTGAAACTTCTTCAGTGGCAAGAAATGAACTTCAACTGATTTAAACAGAAAACATTTTTGGGGCATAAAATAAAAGACTCAGGAAATAGCTGTGTCTAGATTCTCACTCTCTCATTCTCCCTTCATCTCTATCTCTGTTTTATTATATTCCATATTCCCTTTCATCTCAAATAAGTAGAGCCCAAGTAGTAATAAAAATACCTCTATCAGTCCAAGTTTTATATTTTACCAAATCACAGAAATAAAAAGAAACTTTTTTTTTTCTCAGTATCATTAGCAAAATCATTGATCAGCTCAGTCCACAAGCCTATTTCTGAATCAGTCATTACGGTCAAAGAGACTGTTCCAATTGTTTATTGCTACCTCACACCCCCACAACATGGCGGCTTTCGGCAACCATTTCATCACATCTCATAATTTTATTAGTAACTTGGATGGGATTTGGCAGGGTGATTCTTCTGTTCCTGATGGCATTGAGAGAGGTGTTCCATGGCACTCTGGTAACTGCGCTGGCCTCAAATGTCTAAGACGGTACATTTTCCCTGGCTTGAAGAGGAGGGCTAGAACTATCGGCTGTTGCGTCCACCTATTCTAGCCTTTCTGGTACGATAGTCTCAGGATAGTTGGACATCTTCTGGATGATTTATGATTCCCAGAGAGAAGATTCCAAAAATCATGAGGGGAAACTGAAAGTCATTTAATTATCTATTTATAAAAATTGTAAATGTCCCTTTGAATGTAGTCTCACGGACAAGCAGACCCCTAAGGCCATCCCAGGCTCCAGAGGAGAAAAATGATACTTTATAATGGGAAGGGTAGCTAATTTTTCTTTTGGCATAGTCTTTAATCTACGAAAAGTTGGAGAGATCTGTTTGGACAGGCCTAGTCACGTGGCCACATCTATTTCCCAGGGTTCAGGTCAGCTCCATCTGAAGCAGCTGATAACATTTTGGGAAAGTCAGTTTCCTACAGGGAAGATTAGATGTCAGAAGCCAATGGAGCATATTCTAGGATATGTAGAATTAACAGCAGGATGAAGAAAGACCAAAATTTGGGACTCAGAAAGATGTAAACCTCAACACATGCCATTCACAATCTTAACCTAATTAATGAACATCTGAGCTTTTTCTCCCTGTCTATATATATGGACAATAATAACATTCCCGAGATTGTTGCAAGCATTTAGGAGAGCACTGTGTATGAAGCATTTAATGTTTACTTTACATTATCATCCTCTCCTTACAGCCTCCAACTCAGCATGAGCTCTTCTTGAGACCTGCACTGACTTTGTGAGTGACATAAAATATAATAGCCTGAGGAATTCAAAAATACATAGGAACCGCGTACTATTTGCAGCCAGCCCTGGATCTTAATTCGCAGATGCGGTTCACTTTTTCACTTTGATCAGTAACAACAGATAAGGTTTGGTCTCTGTTCACATGAGACAGTGTTTCTCCACCTCTGCGTAACGGCACACTCTTTCCTCTTTCATCTCTGAGACTTATTTTCCCCAGAATGCAAAGTATTCAAGGCCATCAGTCCTATAAGCAATATTGGAGTTCCTCAACCCATCCTCATAATGGCTGAGGTTAGCTTTTTTCTTTTATTGGTCATCACCGACAAAATGTGATTGCTTAATATTTTTTCCTGGACATGCAGTTACTGGAAGCTGTCTTCGAAATTCTGAGATTAAATATATCCTAAAATACTAAACCGATGGCTTCTCAGTCTGGTGCTTTTCATCACAGAAACACTTTTGAGACAAGGTTGTCCTTCAAGAAATGTTAGTGTGAGTTGCTACATTTTTTTTTTTTTTTTTTTGCAAAAGCCAGCTGGAAAACGTGAGCTCTGAATGGTGTAGTTCTTTCATGTTTGACATTTTCATTTCTTTATCATTTCAATTAGTATGTCTGGCCCTTAAAATGGGTCCTGATATTGTGTAGCACCGAAGAAAGCTAGCTCTTTCTTTCTCTCGCTCCTAGGAGAGGCAATGAAAAGATTACCCTAAGTAGGGAGAGAAGTGTGTCATTGTGTTCAGTGTGTACAATTCCTATCAATCCCACTGATAGTAAATGGCATTATTTGAACTAATAGTACAGGTAGGACTAAATAACAATGAAGATAAGAATAAACAAGTTGGTCCTTTATCACTTTTCTTCTATATCTTCTAACATATTTAAGAAAGAAATCCCAGATAGGTTCTCTCATATATTGTATTTAATACCTCTCTAAAATTTGTTCATCTCCGGTTTTTTAAAACAAGCTAAGGACTTCACAATAGGAGGATGACAGTATCCTTCTAGAATTAGTAATTTTTCATTGACTTTGTTTTTGTCTGATAATTGAGGAAATTGCATCCATTTTTCATTTATAACACAGAAGTGAAATTTCATATTTATAAATCCAGTAAGTTAAAAATTCTCAAAGACACATCCTGTGTTTTGAAACTCAGGTGGAGATTTTTGCTTCATTTATTACAGCTTATGGAATTTCTTTTGCTCCATCTCCTTGTTTATAAACCAAGAATCCAGTTTCTTTTGTAACGTGGGTTCAGAGAAACCTGTGTGGCCTGCAGTAGCATAAACAATGCAAAACGTGGACCACCCTCCCCGCCCAGGCATCCTCTGACAGAGGTCTGCACGGAAGAAAGGACTTGATGAGGACAGACCACTTGCTCCCGTTGAGGGAAAGAATTCATGCCCAGCACCAACTACTCGGATGCACTTTATAAATGTAGACCAGGGACCCAAGAGGGGAAGCTCACCCGATGGAGAAACAGTACCGTGTGAGATTAGAGGGAACTGCTCCACTCAGAAGGGATTTTTCTTTTAATCCTCATTGCACTTTGGATTTGCTGCAGTGATCACATTCGTGTAGAGCCCTAGTTAATGAGGAAGATTGCAACCCAATTCTGCAACACCTCAGATAAACCGATCTCACCTGCCCCATCGACCTACAGACAAACCCACTGATCCTCCAGGAATGCCTAACCAACCGATGATATTGACGGGGATCTAGTGCCTCCTATGGATTGTACACATCCTCTTCTCCCAGTCAAATTACCCACCTCTACTTTGCAAACTTTGCGGATTCCTGCGTGTCCTTCAGTGCTTGGCCCAGGCATCACTTTCCCACCCGCTGATCACTTCTGGAGATGGTTTACTTCGGCCGACACCTGAGTCTTACTGTGTGAACAGGACTGTGGTACGTGGCTTTCCTTTGCTTCCTAACAGAGGATAGTGTTCGTACCTCCAATCAGGACGTTTGGTAGATTTAACTACAGAGCCAGGGCAGTTTATTAGAGCACCTGGCCCCCAGTACTCCAGGGAAGGAGGTGGAATTATCACTGGAGAAGCCAGTGTGACACAGATGTACAAAACTGGTTCCTGATTTATTTTTATTTATTCATAAGGCCTTTCTCTTAGATTGTTATATCACAACTACTTTAACAGTTAGCACAAGTGAAAAGACTAAATTCCATTTTAAGTATGTCATTCCTCCATTCCCAAATAATACAGTTGCCACCTGATCTATACATATCCAGATGGTGAGTTCTTTGATCTAAAATACAAGGAACAAAAGGCTGATTAGAAGATTGCTGCTATGACCGCCCCAAGTTCATCATCTGAAAATCCACAGGGTGCCATTATTAGGAGACATGAGTCTTGGAGATGGCTGGACTGTGGAGGAATCTTCACGGATGGGCTGAATGCCCATATACAGAGGCCTTGAGCCCCCATCCCCCTCTCTGCCCTATGAAGGTACAAGAAGCTGTCCTCTGTGGCTCGGAAGGACATCCTCCCCAGACAATGAACGGGCCTGTGCCTTAATCTTGGATTGTGTAGTTTATAAAGTATCCAGCCAATGTTTTAGAATCCAAATGGACTAAAATAATTGCTAATGCTAATGTCATAGTTTTGAATCAGCTACATTGCCAGTAAGTAGGACGCTTTCAGAAATGAATTAACTGTCTCTACAAAGAACTGACTCGCTTAGTCTGGGCAGCTCTAAGGAAGTACTGTATAACTGGATGACTGAACAACAGAAATTTATTTTCACAGTTCTAGAGGCTGGAAGCGTGGGACATAGTACTAACTCGGGTAGTAAGGGGTCATCCTGGCTTGTTGACTACCAGTCTCTTACTGCATCCACACATGGCGAAGAGCAGAAACGTCTCCCTTGGGTCTCTTCGGTAGGGAGCGCACCTCCTGTGCACCACGGTCCTACTCTCGTGACTTAATTGCTTCCCAAGAGCCTTACCTCTCGGTACATTCACATTTCAGGCTAGGCTTTCAACACAGAGATTTTGAGAGACGAAGACAGACACGAACACACCACCTATACCACGGACTTATGTATTTTATATGAGCTGCTTTTCTGAACTGAGAAAGAACATTACTCCAGAAGAGTTCCATAATAAGATTCTTCACTGGAAAAAAAAAAAAGGAGCTACCCTGCATTCCTTCTTGCAGAGAAAGAAAAACCATCTTATACCCCAACAAACTTCTATGATATAAAGCAACTCTTTGTTACTCAGAATTTCATATCGAGCGATTTGATGTTTGGGTTTTTTCTTTGAGAAAAGTTGTCATCTCAGAAAGTGAAATGAAAATGTTTTTTCAGCCTACCACTTGGGCTAGAGCCAGCTTAAAAATTCAGAATATAAGGAGGGGAAAAAGAGTTCCTTAAGGCCCGTCTTCTCTGCAAATAATATGAATTCACAAAGACTTTTCAGTCTCTCTCCCTGTGGCTCAGCCTCAAGCATAAGTAGACTCCAACCTGCCCCTGGGAGAACAGAGGACTGTAAACAAACTGCGCACATTAGCAACCTTTTCTTTAGCTGCTATTTTCCCCCGTTCGGCGGACGGCTGCGTGGCAGTCCTCTCCCGGGCTCCCCACGCGCTAGGGCGCCTCGGGAAGTGCCTCGCCGAGATAGCAACGCCTGCTTCCCTCCTCCGCAACAATCAGTACCGAGGCATCCAGATGAATCTTAATAGTTCAGCGAAATTGAATTTAGCTTCTCTAGACCATAACAATTAGTATTATCCATCGTGAGCAGATTTGGATTGTAATTAAGAAAACCCAGCACCACCACTGACCCTGAAGTGTTCCGGGGAAAGGCCTGATTTACATACAGCTGGGCCGGCTCTGCTTCTCCTGCATCTGGTGTGCGGAGGATGATGTAAAGTGGAGACGCATATAACAAGGACAGAAAGCCGCTCGCACCATCGGCAACCACTCAACTGAATTTTAATGTAAAAAAAAAAAAAAGATCCTTTAAATCATTGTGAGAATTTGTACTAAGTGGGGAAAAAAAATGGTAGCGATCTGGCCTTGTTGCGATGGAACATCTGGATTTATTCCCTTATTCAGTGGATCCTCAAATGTTTATTGAGTATATTTAGTGTCACAGAAGATTCAATTAGACAGCAGGTACCAGGATGCCCAGTTGCAATACTAAAACAGTAAGAGTTGATTTTTTTCGTGTATATCAAAGAGCTTAAAAAGTCAACCCCCCCCCCAAATTTAAAGACCCAGTTCAAAAATGGGTAGCTGAAATGAACAGACACTTTTCAGAGGAAGAAGTAAAAGCTGCCAAGAAGCACATGAAGAAATGCTCAACGTCACTGGTCATTCAAGAGATGCAGATGAAAACAACACAAAGATTTCATCTCACTCCACAAAGAATGGCTGCTATCTCGGAATTAGGCAGCAAAATTGCTGGCAAGGCTGTGGAGAAAAAGAAGCCCTTCTCCACTGTTGGTGGGAATGTAGACCGGTACAACCTCTAGGGAAGTCAGTGTGGAGATTCCTAAAACATCTAGGATCAGAGGTCCCATTTGACCCTGCTATTGCCCTGCTAGGAATATACACAGAAGAACTGAAAGAATCGTATCACAGTGACATATGTACAGACATGTTCATAGCAGCTCAGTTTGTGATAGCTCAATCTTGGAAACAACCCAAATGCCAGTCAACTGGAGACTGGATAAAGAAGATATGGGTTTTTTTTTATTGGTACATTTTATTGGTACATTGGATATACATATCACAATTACACACTGAGAATTTGTACCGGTATATGATGCAATTTAATTCTCATTTTTCCCCTTCCCCACCCACCCTACTCCCCCACACCTATATGCACATTCTTTCCTTTTTTTAACCATCAATTTTTTCATTATTTACCCCTAAACTCCATTTCTCTTTGAATATTTACTATTTCACAATATCGTTCATGCATTCTAGAACATGTTTATAATTTCAGTTTCTCATGCCAGAGAAAAGATATGATATTTACACATCTGCGACCTATTTATTTCACTTATGAGTACATCCTGAAGAGAAGATGTAGGTTTTTTAAAAAAATAAAATAAAATGGAGTATTATACTCTGTCATAAAGAATGATGTTTGAGTCATTTATACTCAAATGGAAGTATCTGGAGGGCATACTCATAAGTGAAATAAATAGGTCACAGATGTGTAAATACCATATTTTTTCTCTGGTATGAGAAACTGAAGATGTAAATGAGTTCTAGAACATATGATAGATATTGTGAAATAGAAAATATCCAAAGGGAAGAGGGTTGGGGTAAGTAATGAGGGGAAAGAAAAAATGTGAAGGTAATTTTTTAAAAAAGTAACAGTGCTTATGTATATGGGGGCAGGGGCTATAGGGTAGGTAGAGGAATGGGGAAAAATGAGAAATAGTGTCATATACTGGTACAAATTCTCTATATTGAATGTGATCATGATGTGTATATATTGTACAGTAAAGATCCAAATTAAAGAAAAGAATTCCAGAGGTACTGATAATTAACATGGGCTTAGTAACATTAAGTGCTGACATTTTCTGAGCCTTCCTTTATGATGGCTTCAGTAGTTACAGATGGCATGTATGCAGTGTTATGAAGACATTCGGTGAATGTTTAAATTTTTCAAAAAATGTATCACTGTAAAAGACACATTGCCATTAATCCCCCCCAAAAAATACTCTTTCTTGCCTCCGACACACTATCCCATGGGTGTTTCCACTTTCTGAAGTAGTTCTAGCAATCCTCCCCCGTGAATATTTTTAGGTGTGTTTCATGGCTGCCTTAATATCCTCAATTGATTCAAAACGTTTACTTTTCCTGGATATTTTAACGTTAGCAAAGAGCAGATCCAGTGAATAAGGTAGATGCGGATGATTTTATCTGGCAGAACACTATGATGTTCTTATTTAACAGAACTGCAAACTGCTTCAGAAAATAGCAAGATCAATGGCGTAAATGCGTTCAAAGCAAATCGGAATATTTCGAAGGAGAGTAATGACAGTATCTTTACTGTCAGTCTCAGATGTGCACACCTGCCATTTCACTTGATCGGCCTGTACCCTTTTCATTGAAACACGCAGCACGAGAAGAAGGATTGAGGACCAAGCCACAGTGATTTCATTTTTCTGAGAAAAATCAAAATCTTTTACAGAGCACCCTTTGCAGCAGACCTTTGCTTCCTTTCAGAAACCAGAATTGGATCACATGTCTGACTTGGGCTGCAGTGAAATTATTTTTATATGTAGCTTCTGAAACAGGAAGTATCACTGGGGACAGAGTGAAGGAATGGTTTTCCTGTGTCTTAGAGGACCAGCGACTAATTCTCTTGTAGGGACTCTACTTGGTTCCTTACAACTGTAAATGAGAACGTAATACCATAAATACCTAAAAGAAGAAGACTTAAGTTTGATCAAATGTAAAAGTAATTTAAAAAAAAAAACTTTAGTTTTGGCCTGGTGCTTAATTATTTCTCATGTAATTTGCTTTTTTTTTTTACATGAAAGAGTCAATGGTAGATGAACTCAAGGAACAGAGACACATAGTACAGTCCTAAGGGACAGAGAAGAAACAAAAGCCTTTAGCCAGTTTGGACAAGGTGCTGTTTGTTTACTCGGGTTGTGGGACGGAGTAGCGGGACTTAAATCCTCAAAGAACTCAACTAGAAGTATCAAAAAGATTCCAGTTGTTTATAGGCTTTTTCTAAAACGCTTCAAGAATTGAGCTGCACAATGTTGATAGGCAGATTTTCTGTGTTGCCCACCAGCGTTCTTCCATTGACTTGTTTCCCTTCCAACACATTCTCAGTGAGAGAAAACATTTGGGTTGAGGTTCAGGACATGAAGGATCTATCTTCTGGGGTCCAGTGGTAGGAGAGCAGTGCGGTCCGCAAGAGCCCCTGGTAAGAAGGTGCAGAGGAATAATAGGTTCCAGAGAATGGGATGCCATTCAGATTGGCTGATTCAGTCGAGGGGTGTTCAAGAGTCATTCTGGTCCACAGAGCGATGTGTCCGAGGCAGCACTACACCAGATCTGGGACATTAACACACCTTGGAAGACATGTAAGTGCATCTGTGGGATGGACGCGTTCCAGGGACATAAGAGAGGGGTGGGGACTCTGGCCAACTGGACATTATCAACCCATTCAAAGGAAAAAGCACTGCTCAAACAGGGTTAGGGCATGCAGCACCAATGTGACTTGATTTGTCATTCTTTTTCAAAACCCAATACCTACATTTTAATGTAAATTCTTATTTGTAAATATCAGCAACTAATTTCAGTTATCAAAAATCACCATAGAAGAGAATAAAACGGAACATGGCTATCAGTTCACAGACTTTTGACCTTTGTGTTACTTAAGTTCATAATATCTTTGGATCACCATGACTGGAAGGCAAGAGTGTCTTCTTTAACCAGTAAAGTGAGCAGCCGGTGATCAAGATGCCATTTAGAAATGCCCTGACAACAATTGCTTGCTCCTAACACCAGTATTTTAAAAGCAACAGTTGCCATGTTTAGACATGATTGAAATTAAATATCCTACAACAATATAAATACTTAAGTAGTACTCTTAAGTTTGAGCCAATCTACTAAATTATATACATCCCTTCAGTCGGCGTTTCACTGAGTCTGTTAGTGATGTGAATGTTTGGGTTTTGTTTAGTATTTCCAGACATCTGCATTTCCTTTGCATATTCATTCTGAAAGGCTAGCTTCTCACGTGCATTTGGATACATAACACATCTTACACTCATTCCTTTAAGAATTACTTAAAGGGAAAAAAAAACAACAGTTTTTCATGATTCGGTGTGCTACCCGGATGGTTTCTTCAGGTCCATGCTGACCTCAAGACGTGTCTGATGGTTCCAGACTGACCCAGGAAGGCCTGTAGCAGGACAGCTGCTGTGATCCTAGTTACCCACTGAGGACAAAAACAAAATAATTTGCAGTGTTGCACTATTGTAAGTTTTCTTTTTTTTGTTTGTTTGTTCGCACTTTCTATTCATATATTCCAATTGCTTAAAGTATTATTGAAATTAAATATTTGACATAACCTTAGATGAGTCATTTACTTTAAAATTCATAGGTGAAACCTCCAGTATAATTTTAAGTAGCTTAAATGCCTAGATGGTAGTAAGAACTATAGCTAAAGAGCTATAAATATTTTCTGATAAGTAAAACTAAACACTACAAAACATCTCAGACATAGCAAGAAAAAAAGATGGCAGTTATTGTAAGAGCATGAGCTCATTTATATGTGTTATAAATATATGTTAATCAAAGATAAAATGCTAGAGCAATAAGTAACCATGCTAAGTATGTGGCATTGTATAAGAAAGAAGAAAGAAAAAATCTGGGTTTTTTTCTTCTTCTCAAGGAGTTAGTGGACAAATGTATAGTCTTTTCATAGAGATATTAGGTAACAGAAATGACCAAGCAACAAATGATTGTACTATTTGAAACACACGCAAAACAAATTCGATCTGAGTTCTCTGTGATCCTGGCTTGCACATTTCATCTTCACATGAAAGTCAAATTATGTTTTCTGAAGATAAATTAATCACAACAAACCCAAAGGCGCCAGTCACCTCCGGAGACTACATGAGCACAGTCGTCATGCACATGTTCTCCTGTTTTATCAAATGTCTGTGTCAACACATTCACAAGTGTCTGTGAGACAGGAGTGTGGGGATGAGAACCAGGAGCCTTTATCCAGACCTCGGCCCTCCCAAGGTTCCCTGTTCTCAGTTGTAGCTCATTCCAGCCACCCATGACATCCTAATAAAATAAGAGGAACAGTGTGGGGCATTCGTTTCTCCAGGACTTGGCTTCTCGGGCAACAGGTGAGCCCAGAGTGAGAGACACTTCTGTCCTCCCTGGTGCCAATTTTTATAGATCTAAAGTGGCCTAAGAGGTTTCCTTGTCCTGTCCTCTCTGCCTTGTCTAGAGTCTCCATCAGGGCCAAGAGCGCCTCCCTGGGAGTCCGAACTTTCCTTTAATCTAATCCATTTAGAAAATGACTCACAATTTATTGAATAAAGTAGAGAAAATTGATACCTTTTCATTAGGCTGACAAAGTCTTTTTCTCTGCTGGCATCTGAAATGTGTTTTCTGTTTAAATTTTATTTATATCAATCTTCTCTAGTGGGAGTGAGATTAAAATGAAAGACCTTACAATCCGCGTACCGCTTTCCTTTTACTGCCAACACTGTGAAGGCTAGTTCTGCAAATGAACTCGATGCCAGGAATATTCTGGGCATAATTTAATATCCGAGAGCAGTTGCAAAGTGAAATACACCAAAAGTGATACTTTAATGTATCAGTAGCTATGCAAGTGATACTTTACATATGAAAAGAGGAAAGAGTACTTAACTGATATTATTTGATTATGACAAATCTTTGTCAATTGTAGCAAAAATGACATCGTAGAATGTATTAATATCCTCATGACTCTTTTTTTAATGTGCAGAAAATTCTTATATATGAATATGTTCCTCTAAGGAGCCATTTCTAAAGTTGTAAGAAAACATACCCAAATATAACACTGTGCCTCTATTAAATAGGATCATGTATAATGTTTATTCCTCTTTTGATACTTCTTTGTATGCCTTCAGTGTTAGAAAAAGAATTAGGAAAGAAAAATGTAATAAATTCCATTCATGGCAAAAGGAATAATGTTAGAAAGGTTTGTACCTCAGCAAAATAAAAAATTTCTATTGACAGTAAACTTTAGGGCTACTGTTAAATATTTTGAACACAGAATGTTAGACTTAAAAAGAAGGGATAGCCAGTAGGAATGACATTTAGCATACGTGGTTCTTTGTATTCCTCTGAGCCATTTATTTAAAAATCATGTACACAAATCCAGAAACACATTTTCCACTTAATTCTGAACTAAAACCATCTCTCCAGGGAAAGCTTACCAGTATTTGGTATTGGAGCTTAGAAGTAGATGCAAGGGTAGGGTTAACATTCAGTTAGAGTGCAAAGTAAACTCATACTCTGGCTTGGGTTTCCTCTCCAAGATTTGTTTGTTTGATTGATTGCTCATTTTGTAGTGCCAGGGATTGAACCCAGGGTCTTTATACTGAGTTCCATCCCCAGTTTTTTTATATAATTTTTAAAAAAGTTTTTGAGACAGTCTTCCTAAATTACTAAGTTTCCCAGGTTGGGCTCAAGTTTACAATTCTTTTGCTTTAGCTTTTCAGAGTTCTGGGACAACAATTACCACCATACCTGGCTAGGAAAAAGCATATTATTGGCGAGAATTTGGAGTACACTTCTGACCTGTCAAAAGTCTAGAACCTCTGTGTTGAACCCTCTGTAATTTAAACTTCTTAATGTTTAAGTTACTTCTTTAATGAGAAATCCTCTTGTAACTACCCCCCAATAATCTAAATGGGATTCATTTATCATTCTCTCTTACTGGATGTTGTATTTTTATGCATCTAAATCTGTCACTGTGTATTCCTTGTCTTTAAACTCAGTGTACAGCTCTCACATGAGCCTGTGGGTGGCTTTAAGGTGGGAAATGTTTCTGTTCAACACTGCAGTTAATGGATAGTTTTTAAATACCTAAAAGATAACATTTGTCTCTAAATATCTTCCAAAAAACTATGACTCTCAAAAATTGCATCACACTTAAATTCTCGGTTTAAATCCTACTTGTTTCTCAGTCCTTGCTGTCACCTAGACTCTGATTGAATTAAAACTGCCTCTGTTTGAAAAGTGTTAGAATAGAATTTGTAGAAGGAAGGCAACGTGAGGAGATCCTACCGTCAGCTGTTAATTTCATGGAGATACGTTGTAGACATTAGAAAGAAATACAGCCTAAACTGTAAAAAAGTTAATAAATGCATATATCCTGTAATTGATATAAATTTTCAAGGAAAATTTATTTACCTATAAATATCTGGATAGTGGATGTATAGATAAAGAATGGTCAGTGCAATGTGCTGAGCACAAGTTCATTAGTCATTGTGATGCCTCTTATCTAAAATTCACAACATCCAGCTGTGGTTTTTATAATTCCATTTACAATGAAGGAAGCTGAGTTTTAAACTAAGCAGTTTTGCAAAGCCATCTCGTCATATACTGTGAGATTAAGATTCACATCGTCCCCTCTAAAACATCCCAGGCAGGCCTTGGATTGCCTCTTTTATCACATCTCACAAAATTTAAAGTTTTAACAGATGCATAATACCTCCAAACTGGATCATGGTTTTATATTTTATGTTATGTTATGTTATGTTATGTTATGTTATGTTATGTTATGTTATGTTGTGTTGTGTTGTGTTGTGTTGTGTTGTGTTGTGATGTGATGTGATGTGATGTTATGTTATGTTATGTTATGTTATGTTATGTTATGTTATGTTATGTTATGTTATGTTTTGTTTTGAGACAGGGTCTCACTTTGTAGTTCAGGCTGGCCCTGAGCTCACTATGTAGCCCAGGCAAGCCTCAGACTCAGCAATCCTCCTGCCTCTGCCTCCCGAGTGCTGGGATGACAGGCGTGAGCCACCTCGCCCGGCACTGTGGTACGCGGTATTGATGGCTGGTGGGTGTGAGTCACCACGCCCAGCATTGTATGTGGTTTCCGGGGATCGAACTCAGGACCTCGCACTTGCGAGGCAGGAAGCACTGAGCTAAATCTCCGGCCCAGGATCAAGTTGTTAAATGTGTGTTGTAGGAAACTACAGGGAGCTGTATTCGATGTCTCTCATCCTCTGGGTACTTCAGTGAACACAGTAGCACTCCGGGAGTCACGGCCAGTCCTCTGAAGGGAATCACTGTGGCAGCTGCTCTCACAGCCCGTGCCCACAGGAGGGCAGCAGAGCTGTCCCGCGGCTCCCGGGGAGTCTTCACCATCGCCCTCGACTGCTAGGTTCCCGTGGCTGGCATTTACCCTGCCTGATGCACCGAGAGCCTACTCCTGGGAGCACGAACGCGTCCACAAGGGCACCCACTTAGACTACACTCAGACTCCCGCGGGCAACAGAGGCAAGCGGAGACCTCGGCAGCATGCCAAGAGCACTGGTTTCCTCTTCGCTTTTGTGGAGAGTTGCCTTTTCTGTATACATGGATTTTTTTTCTTTAGCTTTATAAAAATGATGACAGCAATGAGGAGGACGATACTAATATTTACTGAACATTGACCGAATGCCCCACTCCACCTTGTGGTTTGAATGCATTTTCTCATTTAGCCCTCAGAACCCTTCATTGCGGTCAGGAGACTTTTCTTTATCTGTTTGTTTCTTTTTTTTATTCATTCATGAGTTAGGATCCTGTGCTGAGCCATCTGTGCCACTCAGGGATGGGCACAGTGTGAAGCCTGCCCGCATAGGACCAGTCGGCAGGCACGCGAGTCTGGCGCCGTGAGGGGTTACCCTTGAAACGGTCGAGTCTCTGGCCTCGGTGTCATTTTCCATGTTCCTGGTGTCGTTTTTAACTCTACCTTGCAGCCCTGCCTTGACGCCACCGCCAAACGCGTCTTTCTCAGGCGCCCTTTAATCATGTCTTCCTTCCGCTCATGGGCTCTGGATTCTAGAATGTTTTGGTGACTCACCATCCTTTCAAAAGCAAACAGCAAAGCTTCTTCATTTCAAAAATTCTCTCAGTCTTCCTAAAGTTTTCTTCTTTCTGCTCCCCAGGGCGAGCCTGTCTTTCACACGGAAGTGCATTAGCTTATTAGAGGATCACGTTGTTCCCTTATTCTTTACTGTTGTGATTCATGCCCAAATGCCAACAGTGCCCCTGCAGAGGCTTAACTGAGTGGTAAGCGTGGAGGGCAGGGGCTGTGCCATGTAGGTGCTTCGTTTGAGCCCTCTTAGTGCACCAAGAAATGCCGATGCAAGAGTCAAGCATGGTCCACTGAAATGATACAAAGGTCTGTGGGTCTTGATGGACAGAATGTTTACTTGCCATTTTTATTACATCCATTGCTTATTCCTAGTATCTCACCGCATTTCCGTTGGAAAATGCCTCATCAGTGAACACCAGAAATAACAAAAAAGGCTTTCTTCCCTCTTTACAGTTTATTCCACAAGATGAATTGATTCTTCCCTTATAGGCTGTCTTCTGCTGTATCACGTGACTTGGTGTAAGCGTGAAATGAAGTCTCATGATTAACCTGGTTTAAGTGTTTTGACGCATCTCTCAATGAAAGGGGAGCGTTCTTGAAAGGGTTGAAGACCAGATGTTTTGTGCACATACAGCAAGACCCAGAATCCCAGGGCTAATAGGAACTGTAAGATCCTACCTCATAATCACTACAGATATCAAAGAGTTGCTTCTTAGGGCTGATATTTAACTAATCTAATTCTTAGTCCTTGTAGCAGTGATACACTGACCCACAAGTTTTTCATGGTTCCCAAAATTGTTCACTTGTAGGAATATCTATTGAAATTCTGTAACTAAGGGAGTCAAGCAGTGTGTAGCTGTAACCACGAACAAAAGCAAGGGCGATACGCTTGACTCTTACTCGGTTTTTTTAAATTAATTTCCGAAAAAACTAAATGTTTTTATTTTCTGCAAGTATTTATGTTTGACATGAAATTTATTTGCAGTAGTCCTACAGCAGAGAAAATCAATTTGCTCCACAATGAATCATATTTTTTAAGTTCTCTGAATACCGAACACAATATGAAAGTAAGTTAGCGTTGTAGCAATGAGTAGTATGGGTTTTCCAGCGAAGTTAGCCTGCAGTCTATCGTTAACTCCTCTACTTCCTTCCTGGGAAACAACCTCTTGGGCTTCAGTTTCTCATCCTAAAAGTACACTCTTCCAAGGACCTGTGTAGATTGAAATAATACATTGAAAATAATCCACTTAAATACCTAAATCCATAAGAAACATTCAATAAATGTTACCCATTTTTATTATTTCATTGACTTATAATTTAAGATATTTAAGGATGATTTATATTTACATTTTTCTGACTGCATCTCCATAAGAGAGAAATTCTAAAATCAGTGAAAGGACATTGATGTTAGCTCATTTTATGGAATCTAAGAGATCATTCTTCTGCCAATAATCTGAAGGCTTTGACTAGCTTCCAGCTTGGGAGAAATGGAGGCAATTGTGAAATTCTTTGTGAATCATTTAAAAGATAATACAGGAAATATGAGTTTATGAGAAAATTAAGTCAGAGCTTGACCAAAAACATAAAGAGGTATATTACGATGATCAATCAAGTACTGCATAAATCTGAAACGAATTGGCCTAACAGCATCTTTAGAAAGCCAACAGTGGGAGAATGAACTCAATTCCAGTAAACCAGACTGTAGTGCCAAATCATCAAACTCAGTTTAAAAGAGGAACTGCAATAGGAATGGTTAGGTATTCTAAGCAAGTCGGGGGATATTTTTATTCTTAGAAAGGCTTTTTCCCCCTATGAGACAGTGAATCTTTATAATTTTGAATTAAAGGTCATCTGTGGGTTTGGAATCTCTTTTTTTTTTTTCTTTTCACTACTGACTCCATTTTCATTTAGAAGATATTAATGCCTGAGAGGAAAAGAAACTGCTTTGTTAGCTTATAACAAAGTAGGTCAGGCCCAAGAGGGCAAAGAGCAACTCAAAGGAGAAGGAAGATCAGAGCTCTTTTGAAAGAGGCAAAAAATACTGAAAGCTGACCCCAATGCCTGCTATTCATTACTGTAATGGCTCCCTGAAAAAAAAAAAAAAACAGTGAGAATATGCTAAATTAAAGGGTGTCTGGGAAAGCCTCTTCCCCCTGAGAGCCAAGATCAGAGGGTTCCCATTCCTGATGGCTTAGACTCAGGGCAGCAGTATTGAAATATTAGGTAGGTTTTAAGGGATAAGCATCAGAATTGGTAGTAAAGGTGACAAGGTTGTCTCTGATTAAGCACTAGCCAGAAGGGAGCTGCAGTTTATAGGTTTTCAATAAACAACATCACACCCTGATTTTTATCTCACGTTACCAGAAGCTTTACAATTTTTTATTCCCTCCCAGTGCTGTCTTTCTTGCTACCAAAACACTTGATCCTCTTATTTAATAGTCATCTATTCATGCACATAAGTAAGCGCTTTTATCCATGACAAGAATCTTACCCTACTCCGTGCTCAGAGACAGAGCACTAATATTAAAAAATATATATAACACTTGCATCATCATTTTGTGCCTGGTGGAGGGTTTGTGTCTTTTGTTACTGCCGGCTGTTCCACACAAATATCATATTGCCTTATACGTGGACTCTTTTTTTGTGAACTCTTCACAAAACTTTGCCTCCTATCCTTGCTTGCCGTGTCCAATTAAGCGTCATTTCACACAGCTTGGTTTTTTCCACCTATAAAACAAAAATAAACTATGGCAAAATTACCACTGAAAGTGATCTCAAGTTGACACATAAAAGAGTACCTGTCTCTTTCCCTATGTTATCCTGCATAGTAACTTTACTTAAAGCAAAAATGAGAAGCACTAGATCCCAAGGAAGGGAAAGACTGAAGCAAAGGCAGTGTAGGAAAAAAAAAATTAAATGCAGGAAGGTGTCAGGATATCCAAACCATTCTGCTTTTCAACTAGCAATCGGCTCCCTTTAGTGTGTGCAAGATGGACGGAGAATCTCAAAGCATTCTTGCTTCACTGCAAGGTCTAGCTCCTTCCACTTTCAAAGGGCCCCTCTGGGACATTGAAAGTTGTCATTTTTATCGCTACGAGACTAACAGTTCATGGGAGGTATTCACATTTAGGAATGGAGGGCGAGTATCTAAACCAGG
Source organism: Thryonomys swinderianus (assembly GCA_004025085.1). Lineage (NCBI taxonomy): Eukaryota > Metazoa > Chordata > Mammalia > Rodentia > Thryonomyidae > Thryonomys > Thryonomys swinderianus. The sequence continues at coordinate 21,040 of PVIC010008654.1, forward strand.
CCAGGCTCACCATCAAAACCGCCAATAGGAAAGCATCACAGAATGTATGCGGAATACTGTTTCCCGGAACCCAAATGGCAAGGCCTGGGTAGACTTCTGTAGAGTTAACGCTCTGAGTAGCCGCAGAAGTAGATGATGCTTGTGGAAATAATTTTTCATTCAGGGGAGTAAGGAAGATGTAAAGCATCTTGATTTGTATAGCGTGACTCCCACCACAAGTTTTATAAAATGTCATTATCAAGAAAAGTGTGCTCTTCATACATGAAACTTTTGCTTTTTTTGTTTTTTTTCTTTTGAACAGGGTCTCGCATTGGTTCAGGCTGGTCTTGAACTCACTATGTAGCCCAGACAAGCCTCAAACTCAGAGATCCTCCCACCTCTGCCTCCCAAGTGCTCAGATGACAGGTGTGAGCCACCACGCCCGGCACTGTGGTGTGTGGTGCTGATTGCTGGTGGGCGTGAGTCACCAGTGCAGTATTGTTGTATGTAGTTACCAAGGATCGAACTAGGGACCTTGCGCTTGCTAGGCAGGCACTGGAAACAAATCTCCGGCCCTGCCATTTCTAAAATTATGGTCATTCTTGGTATCACCCTGGGAAGCAGGACTGTTTAGAAGACAGTTAATTTGTAAGAGTTGCGCCCACACTATGTTAAACATATGACAAAATACAATCCATATTAACTACATTTTAACTAACTACAAAGGAATACTTTTATTAATTAATTCTCTTGATTTTTACTTTGCAGCATCGCTTTTGTATTTTCAGTCAGTGCATTTGTCTTTTTGGTCAGCCTTTGAAATTCACTGAGGCCCAAAGCTAAGGGATAAATTCTAAAGCTGTGGGGATAGACTGAACAGTCTGAAGAAAATGCCTCAGCCCTTCTGAAGACCACTGATCTTCTCTGTCCTTTTTACTGAACAGAAATAACACAAAATCCCTATCTACAAAAAAGCAATGCAAAAGTTCCCGAAAACCCAAAAGAAAGTTTCTCCACTTCATATGTTTTCACGTTATGAGGAGGTTTTGCGTAAGACACTGTTTCAGAAAACCAGATCATGAATGACATTTACCTCAGGAGACTCAAATTCAAATCTATTTTTCTTAATAATATTTTCTTACCCAGTCGTAGAAGATGAAAGCGGACCCAGTGTGCTTCGAAGAACATTGAAACCTACACAAGACCTAGCTTCGGGGCCCGGGTTTGTTCGGAGTTGAGTTGAACACAAAGTTGTGTCCTGTTTTTGCACAGCCTCCATTGTGACTGGGAAGTGGTGGTGTGAGATGGAGCCCTGCCTGGAGGGAGAGGAGTGCAAGACGCTTCCCGATAATTCCGGATGGATGTGCGCCACGGGCAATAAAATTAAGACCACAAGAGTAAGTTCACCCGCTTCAAACGCGTGTTGTAGACGGCTGTGTTCAGTGTTGTGCAAGCAGTAGCCGGAGAGGCTTTGAACGGGGAAGAAGGAAGCATTTTCCTAGCAGATTTGTCTTAGCTCTGTGGATCGGTGTTCATCCTTGAGTGAGCAGTTGGGCATTGCAGTTGGCTTTTCTGTACTGAGAAGTTATGTGTTTCTGCTACAGATTTATAAATAAATCCAACATCTAGGGAGCCCAGAGTCAACATCAAGTTAACAGTCTTGCCTCATCCATCCAGTTTTCTGGAAAAATCTGCATAGGTGTGTAGCGCTCTCTGAAAGTTCTTTCAAGGAAATCATCGGTGATCTTTCACAGAAATGAAAATGTTTCTATGAAGTGAATAATCATCCCTACATTTCTCTGGTTAAATCAAGAGTGATCTTCCAACTGTACGACAGGTTGTAGGGTGAGGCTATATAACCCATCAGAACGATTGCCATGATTCTGGGCCAGCATGGAGGGCCCCAGCCAGGCCAGTTGTTAACCCTATAGAGACCAGACACTCTAGGAGTCCTAAAGAAGGTAAGGGTAGGACGGATGGTGGGGCACTTAAGGAAGCTACTATGTTTCTACCAATGTAAGAGTGTGTCAAAGTTTTAACAATTAGTACGGTCACACTGGGGCATACCACCTGAATGTCAGTTCTGAAATATGTGGGTATTGTGTATATGTTTTAATTTGCTGCCAGAGATTTAGCTCAGTGGCACCATGCCTGCCTTACAAGCGTAAGGTTGTGAGTTTGATCTCCTGTACCACCAAAAAAAAAAAAAAAAAAAAAAGCTGTTTTGATTTGCTGGTCCTTGCAGTACTGGGGATCGACTCGGGCTCTTCTGCTCCTAAGGTAGGCAGAGTACCACTTGAGCTAAATCCCTGGCCCTGGCCCTTTTTAAAAGCAATCTCCACCAGTTATAAATCCTGGGATCTTGAACTTTTAGTTACCAAAGAAGTGACTAATTAGCATCTCTGATTCCAGCTCCTGTGTCATGAATCTTACCTGATACAAAAAAGTAAAAATAATGCCACCTGAGGCTATATAAAATACATTTTTTCATGTGTAAAATCTGTGGACACAGTTAATGTGTACAATTTAGTCCCCCATATTTTGATCACACTAGTCAATAAACAGTCAGGTCTCCTTGGCCACAGCCAAGAAAGATTTCTAAGTACCCTGGCTTGTGAGCATGTATGTATCTGCAAGTGCTTTAGTCTTTCGGCACAGACTCTAGTATTTCACTTCAGAGAAACACCTAGAAAAGTCAGCACTCAAATATTTAGCTTATGCCACTTTCCCATAGAAACCAGGGATGTCATAGTTTCCTTTAGCCAAATTTGCCAGAAAATGATTTTACTAAATAATTTGAAGATTCCCTCACCTATCAATTTGCTTTATTAAACTACTCTGAATTATGGCCAGTATACTGGGAATCCAACCCTTATTTTAAACATGTTGGTGATATGTTCTCTATCAAATCTGCATTCCCCATGCCAGTCAATTACTGATCAGTTTTTCTGAAGGTGTCCCCAGGTCTAAAACTCTTTAAAGAATGTACAACAAATTATTTCAAGATTTAAATCTGGAATATTCTAAGAGTACCAAGTAGAAAACTCTTTTAAGGGTAGAATATAAACTCAGAAATAAAGAAATAAAAATGAGCCCCAGGATGAACATATCCAGATATTGTCCATGCTGCCTTGTGACTTTGTTTTATTTGGCCTATGTAGAGTCCATTCAGAAACCATCAGACATGTTATAAATGCACCCTACTCATTTTCCAGCATCACACAAGTGTTACACGGAATCTGATCGCAGTAATAGAGAGTAGACACACCGTTGGCTACCACCCTGGGTGGGCTGAGTGTGATCAACCGGGCAGTGGAGTGTTCATGAGGAATAAATTACCATCAAGCTGGTCTGAGCAAGGACAAACATATCTGTGTGACGTATGTATCCATTTCAACAGCCAGTGTATGAGTCACCTGAGAATTTTCCAGTTGATCTTCAAGAAGGAAAAGAGTATAGTTCTGATCCTTGAGAGGCCTCAGACACTACTCCTGATGTGTTTCTCCAAGAAGTTCAGAATACAACTGTTAGACATGAAAGGTGTGGATTAATTTCAGATGATGCATGTAGGAAACATTTACTGGTATCATCAGCAGAACGCAAGCTCTTAAATCACAGGCTTGGGGAGGAGGCTGTCTATTAGTTTGTCTTGTTCTACTATGGACACTTTCCTGTCAGGACCCGTAGACGCCTCCACACTTCAAATACTGACTCTAGCAATTTACCTTTTGAAATAGCTTAATTCATAGATGTACTTTAATTATCATGAGTCATATATTTTTATTGTTCTGTTCTTACTGAAGTGTTACACAGAAAAAAAAAGCCACCTCTTTTTGTTCTTATGTGGAAGACTGACACAAAAGAGCACTGTCTGAAAAAAAAAAAAAAAACAGAGAAAAGAAAGATTAAAAGGCTGAATAAACACACCGAGATTGTTAAAATAACAAAGGAGAGTTTCTTTCATACTGTTATTTTTAAAAGTAACTCCAAGGTAAAAATAATTGCCAGAAAGCTTCCTAGGACTTCATTCTCTTTTCCCATGTAATAAAAGATTTTTCAAAACCTTATTTGGTATATTACTTACAAAAACACCACCCAAAGAGAAATTTCTCCAGAGTCTTTAAAATGTAGATAAACAATAGATGTTTCAGTGTGTGATCTAACTTAAAATACTTTGGTGTTCATTTTTTAAGGAAGGTGGGAAGTAGAAATTCACTGTTGTATCTAAACTACCAAATACCCCAGAATGTGGACTGGCCTGGGTAACAGGCCTGGATCAAAGCAAAATGTTGGAGATGTTTGATCTGGGTGACAATGTAATTCAGAAAAAGAATAAGAAAAGGGAAGAAGAATTAAGCAAAAGGAAATTTTGAAGAATAAACCTTAAGTGGAAAAGGCAGACTCCTGCCATGCCCCCCCTAGAGAAATGGATGGTACTTGTTGCAAAAATTTCCAAACCCCAATCTGAAGTAGAATAGAGCCAGTAGTATACACTTCTCTGGGAGAAAGTTCAGTTTCTCTGAGTGAAGGCTCATGGCTGAATTTTAAACCCCATCTCTGTTGGATCATTCAATTATTTTGTGGTAGTTAGTAGCAAATCTAGCTTGATATTGACTCCTCATGTTTCCCTGTGCTTTTCAATACCTATTTAACATTTTCTTTAAACTAATCATATGTCAGGCCAGGGATTTAGCTCAGTGGTTCCAGCATCTGCCTCACAAGCACAAGGACCCAAATTCAAACCCCAGTCCCACATACCATAATGCCAGGCATGGTGGCTCACGCCTGTAATCCCAGCACTCGGGAGGCAGAGGCAGGAGGATTGCTGTAAGTTTGAGGCCAACTTGGGCTACATAGCGAGTTCAGGGCCAGCCTGAACTATAAAATGAGACCCTGTCGCAAAAAAAACTAAAAAAAATTTTTTAAATTAAAAAACTAAATTAATAATATGTCAAATAGAAATTTGAAGAGCTGGAGAGGATCTGTCCAATGTCATAAGGAACACATCTGTGCAACGCTTATGCAGACATACTAGCTACATTTGGAGAGACTTTCCCAAGACTTAGAGAAAGTAAGTTATTTGACAATGATGGCATAATATTCCATTAAAAAACTAAACATTGGCTATGTAAGAACAAGGACAGAAGGGGATGAGATTAGGAGAAAAATCATAGTCACTTGAAAAGAAAAATTATCAGATTAAAATAGCAAAACATAATGTGGTATGATACCTTGGAAGCTGTCCAATACCTTTGGATTTATTTCAGCCATGAGATATGAACATTTCTCAGACTAGTGAGAAAATCAACAATATGTGCACATTCTAAGATCAAATTTCATTTCCTAAAAGGTGAAGTTAGCAGATTTCAGGTTGGACAGTTAATCAGAAAGCTGTCTGATCAAGTCAGTTTTATGTAATTGTCCAACACAAATCGATCACAACTATTTGTTCATATTTGCATAGATCCCTTCTCCCAGATGATGATTCTCATGATGCAAGCCCATTCTAATCACCTCCAATGTTTTTAATACCACAGAAAGGACAAAATATTAGTTTTGATACATCCCAGTTTCTTTACCCAAAATTCTACAAGATCTGAAATATTTTGAGAGCCTATAGTTTAACAGTCCTGAAATGCTAAGAAAGAGAAATCTAAAAATGATAGTATTGACTGCTATTGAAAAGGAAAAAGAATTTTAAAATAAGGAAGAAACATTAAAAGACATGGGATAATATTGAGAGATATGGAGAATTTCAGAAAGAAAAATAAACTAATCTCTACTGTCAAAATTGCCCCTGGATCTAAGTGAACTCATCCATTTCTTTCATCAGTGAATACGTTCCAGTCTCTACTCTCTAGATTCAGTGTGTTGATATCCCGAGGAGAGGACAGTGGACATGATTGGAGTGCTTGGTCTTTGGATCAGAAGGGGGCCTAGGGTTGGCCAGAAGTGAATGGAACAGAGATGAAATAAAGACAATTGCAACACCGTATTGTAAATTTCACTTTCTCCGTTTGGTGAAAAGGCAGACAGTAGAAACCAAAACTGATGGTGCCCACTGGAATGTAGTCCCCGAAAGTTGGGAAGGACCTATTATTTCTAAGGAGAAGATAAGACAGTTGAGTATATAGAGATGCTTACAAATTCTCTTCCCACCTAAACAGTTTTTGAATGTTAACTCTTACCATTATCCCTGCTTAATCCCAAAAGTTTTACATGGGCTTCAGTCTCTATATTCAGACCACTCGATGTTTTAAAAGATGATAAAACACCATATTTCCTAGAGCTCTTGAATAGCACCTATACTTCTGGTAGGATCACCTTGTATGCTCCAGACCATGAACAGGTTGCTCCATGCTACAATCTGAATGACTGGGTCTTTGGACCTAGACTGCAATGGGTCAAGAGTCCTCTATAGTGCTCCCCATCACACCACTACTGTGTCACAAAGTGAGAGCGCTTAAAACCCTACAGAAGTATCCTCTGTCCTGCACACATGTGATCTAACCTGGGAAGTGACTTTATATGCCATTCCTTAAAGCCTTACAACAGTCCAAATTATTAAAGCCATAGATGATGCCCTCGGTTCAAATTTTCATCATATGAACATGAATTGACTACAAAATTCATAGGGTGCCATGCTAAATGAAAATGCAGGGAGCTTTCTAACAATTATTAGTAAGTTCAAGACAGCGGTGACCAAGTGCAGACCCTTTTTGAGACAGGGCCCTGTGTACCCGGCTAGGATACTTGCCTAGGAAGCCAGTGCTGGAGAATTGGTGCTCCAAGAATCTTTCTTTTCCATTGCGATGAAAATTAATTAAATGTTCTGATCAACACGTAGGGTCTGCCCTTAGACCTCCATCACCACTTGAGAATTGCTACTCTAAACTTTTCAGATTTTTTTTACTTCATATCGCCTGAAAGGAGCAACATCTGAAACATTCTGGGCACCCTCCTTTTCTGCATAGTTGTGCCTTCTGTGTCATTTCGCACATTTTTTCCTAAGATGTCTTTATTTCGTTGATTTCAGATTCACCCAAGAACCTAACAGAAGCACTGATATGTAGTGAAGGAAAAACAACCTATGGAAAGTACATTTTGAGAATTTAAAACATCTGATACATTGACAAGCCAAATGGATTACTTTTTTGCACTTTGATGGTTTGCCGGATAATCAGTGTGATTACTGTGTGTAATGAAACGCCCTCGCAACAAGAAGACTCGGAGTTTTCGGTGACACCGTGGAAAGCGGATTTAAATAAGCATTTTCTAAGTGAAGCATTTGGGATCATGGAGAATGATCAGCTATCTCCTCATTGGGATCTACAGTTCCTTTGTACCATTTGAAATATATGTACATATAATATTTTGAAATATTATATCTTCTCTTCAAGAAATGAATGATACCACAGTGTGAGAAGGCTGATGTGGCCCTTTTAGTTCTGGATGTTTTGTCGGCTTTGTTCTGTTCCTCGTTTCCTTTTCCATTGGTGAGGAAGACACATGCCCTTGTGAGAATTCAACATGGCGCACACACCGGAAGGCCAGCTGCAAGTGGACTCCTGGAATCTGAGGCATCAAAGCACCAAATCAGAGCTTCCTGTAGTTTCTACCAAACGGCCCATGGAAGCACATCGTCCTCTTCTTGTTTTCTACCATGTGCAATATTAGCATGCAAGCTTGGCTTACATACCCATACTTTATATTCAATTGATATATAATAACCGTTCTAACCTCTTCCAGGAAAATATTTTTAGAACTACTAGCTTTTCCACAGATAAGCAAATGAGGATTCTCGAGGGAACTGCTCCACCACGCTATTAAGACTCTGGCAGAGTTATGGTAGGATGGAGATCCCTGTGTTCATAAGTCTTGTAAATACAATGTCTTAGGGCTTTGTATAGCTGTCCTAGACCGCAGAAGTGTCCTCCAGTTCAATCCAAAGTCTGGCATCTTTAATGACATAGTCCTGTAGCTGCAAGTCTTTACCATGGCTCCTCTTTCTATGTTTGATTTGCTTTTTTCCTAGAGCATTCAGATCTCTTCTGGTGAGATAGGAAGGCTAGGACAGTAATTAGTTCTCAGAACGACCGATGTGACCCAGTGTTGGACAGCCCTATTAAAGTGGTAAATAACTTCTTTCTAAAACTACTTGTCCTATTTATTTGACATTTGTTCTTTCTGAATCGCTTTAACCAAATCCAGTGAATACCCTGTTCCGAGACTTGCATTTCACTAGAACTTCTTGCACAAGGTCTTTGCTCCTACCATAGCTACTATTTCCAATCCTAATATGTGGAAAACCAAAAATTCATTACTGCAGTACATCAATGTCCTCAGCCAGCAAAATGAAATGTCCAGTCCCATTATTGGGCTTCTACAGGGGTCGCTGAGATGATACATATGGAGTTCACCCCTCCAAAAAAGAGAAATGATAATCCACTGTTTCTTTTTTAGTTACTCAGATGATGCTTTTAAGGAGGAGACGTCTTAAGTTCTTATTTTCAGGGGGAAATTATAATGGTACTTTAAATTCTTATCACTTTCAAGTATATCTTTTTCTCCAAAACCTGTTCATGGGCATGTGTACTGTTGGGGCCTCTTATTAGATCAGCAGCTAAATGAGGTCTTGAGGTCTGGACTTTTTAAACTTAAACCTCAGGTAAAATTGAGAGGTTCCTTCATCTCTCCTAAGACAGCCTGAAGTCTGATTGAATGTGTAAACACTCTAACCAGAAAAATTGATTCTGTATTTTGAAGGCCGATGAAAGCAACCAGAGATGGAAATAGAATCCTGATTGCAAAATCTAGGCTTCCACTTTCATAAATATTTGCCAAGAAGGTAGCATAAAATTCATATGAGCAAATCAGAATTTTCTGTATTTGCAGCCCAGACCCACAGATCAGGTTATATATTACAAATTCCATCTGTGAACCTGATTAAACTTGAAATCATAAATCCAAAGAATTGGCTAGATAGTATATCTCAAAATATGCAGGGAAAAATTCTATAATCACATATAATTTACAAAAAATGTAAACAAAATAGAAGTGTTTTCTTGGAGAATTAATACACCAAAGGAAACGCATACTGTATCCTTAAGAAAGGCTACAGTAAGAGGGTCAGGTGAAAATCCCCTAGAGTACTCGGGGAGTCACAATACTAATGAAAAACCACATACCATGTGTAATGAGAAACTACGATAATTTATTTCCAAGTGAGGATATAGTTGTTGCCTGTATCATGTCTTCATTTT